>BLFK01001130.1:1032758-1042758 GCA_014634185.1 Astreopora myriophthalma
CTTTCTACTCAAGTCTTCGAACAGGTAGTTATGTCATGTTGCTGAGGGTAACCCTGCAGGGTTTAAGCTTCAGCTTTGTGGATGTCACTAGGCTTGGCACGATTTCCTAACACAACCCTGTGCATACTGTTGCAATTGCATACATGTAAATTTATAAGCTGTGCATAAATATTTTCCTTTGTGTGACTTTACCACTGAGCTGATTACAACCTCTAGTTCACATCCTAAACTATCTTCTATTCACAGAAAAACAGATAATAAAGTTAACATATGATGAGAAAGTTGAGTTGACAGCTTACTGGAAACAAATTTCCAGTGGACCTTACAATCCAGAAAAATATCCAGATGTGGGTTATTTTGATGTTATTGGGAATGACAGAAGGTAATGTCATCTCATGTTTTGTGATTTTCAATAACCATATAGTAAATGGCCTGCTGAGTGCAAAATGGCCATTAAGGCCATGCAGAGTTTGGCAGTGAATATCACATACCATTACAATGCGAAGAGATGGGCTGAAGGTATACGATGAACAGTGTGTAATGAACTGGCATCCTTTCCAGGTGGTAGCAATACTCTAAAGGTGTATTTTACGAGGCATTTTCTGTAATGTGAATGTGAAGAAGGATTTCTTAAAATCTTCCCTAATAGGCTTTTTAAATGTGTGGTCGCAATGGCTTGTGGATAAGTCTTGTTAAGACCTAAAGTGAGAAAGGAATATGACTTTAGTTACTTCATGGTGCAAGAATTGGGTTTAAACTCTAAGTGTTTGGGCCACTTGATGGTTGTGTTGCATTTGTATTTTAGGAGAGCTTGGGAGAGTCTAGGAAACATGCAACCACGAGATGCCATGAAGAAGTTTTGTACATTACTAGGGACATGCTCACCTGAGCTAGGGCCTTGGATGGAGGCCCAGCAGAAGGAAAAAGAAGAGAAGGAGAGACTTAGAAGAGAAGAAGAAGAAAGATTACAAAGGGAAGTAGAAGAGGCAGCAGAACGCGAGAGACAGAGACTGGCGGCAGAAGAAATGAAAAGACAAGCTGAAGAGGAAGAAAGGTAAACAGTACTGGGCCCGGTTGCTCGAAAGCCGATTAATGCTAACCCTCGATTAAAAACTAACCGACATTTTAATTTCACACTCTGAAAACACTTTCAAAAAGTGGTTTTAGACTAAAGCAGAAGAAAAGTGTAAGTCACAAGTGACAAGCAAAAATCTTTCGGGAAAATCTTTGAGAATTGGTAAAGAAACTGGAATGAAAGTTCACTCTAACCCAGGGCTAACTTAATCGGGCTTTGAACAACTGGGCCCTGATAAATACCTCTTTTACTGAGTTTGAGGGCCATACCAGGTACATACCATGTATGGCCTGCATTTTTTCCAGTTCAACAATGATGTTATTGAATTGAACTGAAGTGGAAAAAAACAGGTTGCTTTAACTTACAGTATGGACCAAGAAAACAACTTAGGTTAGGAAGATTCATTTAACATTTCTGTAATCAAATCAATGTGGAAAGCACAGCATGAAGTCAAGTGGTCTGTACTGTAGAATATGGCTGGCTAAATTGAGCAATCACAGCACACAAAGTATCTGAGAGATGTAGTATTGAGTGAGATTTGTATGTTCTGCCAAAATTGGGATAATATTTAGTGTTCTTGAAAGAGGGAAGTAATGTGAAGTTGATGAAAGTCGAGGAGCACAATGCTCGATAGCTTTCAATTCAGTCAAATTCAAAGGCTATCAGCACCATGCCCATACTGCAGTAACACATAAAAGCTTTGCTAGGTAGCTTTCATTGGACTGGTCAGTCTTAAGAAATTCTTATATTGACGCTCAGTTGAACACACATGAACTGCCTCATAAATTGCTGTTTTTAGGCTTGAACTAATGTTCATTGTTGTCCTCGAGGTTGAATGATTTGTCATTAAAAAACTTTTAGAAGCTTATTGAAGTTGACTTTTGTCTCATTCCAGGAGAAAACAAGAAGAAATAATCAAACAACAGGAGCAACTTTTACGACGACAACAACAACAACAGCAGCAGCAGCAGCAGCAACATCAGAATACTGGACAACAGGTATACACCAACATTGGTAATTTAACTACACAATTGTTTTGTGTAAACTCAATATCTGAAACATAACAGGGAGTTGAAACTGTCATACATTTACTGGTTGTTTTGGAAATAACATGCTCATGGACCTGTAATGAGCAACAAATAGGGGTTATTCACCAGCTGGGAGGTCCGTATTGGGAAAAACTGTACCCGAGGTCTTGGATACAGCCCGAGGCCACATGCCAAGGGCAGTACTCAATACAGAGGGCACAGTTTTTCCCAATACAGACCGACCTAGGCTGGTGAATAACATTTTTATTTTTTTCTAAATCACAACGAAAGGTGTGCGAATGATGTGAATATATTAGGGCTGTAAGCGTACAAACGATCAAACTACATCAATGTACTTTACTCTGGGTTTAAACCATTTTCTGTTTTAACTGTGTAAACCTGAATATGTGCCTCCCCAGATCAATGTAGTCTTTTGTTTCATAAAAAATAGACAAGGCTTTACAGTCTTCAATCCTCTTACAGTCCTCTTAAGGTTTTAGAGTTTGACATGTATTAATCTCAGCTTAAGGTTTATTCATGTTTGACCTCTAATTATCTTGTAATCACCCCAGAGGTTGATGCACATGCGTTTGATCAGGGAATATCAGTTCCCATTTTCCCACTCAGTTTGTATTTTGGGTTTTTGTATCAGGTGGTTGCACAAACCCTACAGCCTGAATGTTACTTATTTGTTGTGTACTTAGTAATTTATAATTATCCGGTTTGAACTTTGCAACATTACGTGAACGGCATAAACTCCCTGGCTCACAGTTTGAGCTGCACACCCACTCCTGTGTACAGTTCTGAATATAAATAGCATTTTTTTATTATTGAATCATTAAATTTTAGCTCAAGACGATGGCAGTTAATGGTACGCCAAGAATGGCACCTGCTTCATTATGGACACGTCCAAAAGTCCAGGAGTTCATTCAACATGTTAAGTCTGATCCTAGTTCCGTATTAGTTGTTGGTCGTGGGGAGACAATGACAGTTCGTGTTCCCACACATGAAGGGGGTAAGTGAGTATGTCTCTATAATAAGCTATGACCACCCACCGGTGCTGTGCACAAGAATTAAAAGTAGCTTAAAACGGTTCATTCGGTATTGTGTCAGGGCTGCTATTCTAATTTTCAACAGCCTTGCCCACCAGGGCTTCTACAGTATGTAAAAAAAAAATACGGACCGTTCGTATTTTTTTTAAAATACTGTCAAAGCCCTGGTGGCAAGGCTCTTTATTGAAAATTAGAATAGCAGCCCTAACACAATACTGAATGAACCGTTTTAAGCTTAAAAGTTTGTTTCCCAGTGAACAGAGCAGTCGCAAAGCAACACCTTGCCAACAGTCTGCCTTTTAATAAAGAAGCATGCCTCAGCCATAAAAAGCAGATCATAGTTTTATAAACCGCTTTTGGGGTCCAGCTTTCGGAAACGCATGCCTGAATCTTATTTTTCTGTTTGTCTGGCCCCCCTTTTCCCCTTAGGAACCTGCTTGTTTTGGGAATTTGCTACAGAATACTATGACCTTGGGTTTGGTGTCAGCTTCGAATGGTCACAGTCGCACACCAAGAACATCACAGTAGCAGTCAATGAATCCGATGACGACGAATTCGCGGAAGAAGAAAAATCGTCAGAGAACGAGTCCAGTCCTCGCAAGCCAAGAACAGACGAGATACTCCCAGTGGTTCGGAGGCCTTGTAACGAGGAAGTGATCATCGGCAGCCACATGTATCCGGGACGTGGCGTGTATTTACTCAAATTTGATAATTCGTACTCGTTGTTTAGGTCAAAGACGTTATATTATCGGGTCTATTACACTCGATGATTGAGGACAATAGAGCTAAACAAGAATAGGTGGTGGATCACTGGAAATCCTGGGCCGAGTTGTTCAAATCAAGGTTACTGCTAAGCCAGGTTGAATTTCTTGGCAACCTATAGAGTGTTTGCACGTGACGTCACGGCGGCCATGTTGGGGAGTAAGACAAAGTAACGGCGGCCATGTTGGAGGAGTGAAATATTCTTTTGGGGATTGAAGTCTATTTTTATGCAAATTCTTCCTTTTGTTTCAGTATGCAAATCTCGCTGCTGGTCGCATGAGCGAAAACACACTATAGTTTTTCGTTACACTCAACCAGAGATTAGCCCTAACTCTGCTTCGAACAACCCGGCCCTGTTGTTTTCAGCATGATATATGAAATTCAGGGTACCGATGGATGAGTGAGGAACATTTTTCTAGGGGAAACGAGTGGCGATCAAAATTTCTCTTTGTGGAGCAGTTTTCACTTCACTTGAGTGTTATAAAAACACAGTAAGTTGACGGAAGTTGGCGCCTAGCGCGGGTAAAGAGACTGACTAAGTCGCGGAAGGCTTTAGTTTTGCATCTGACTGGTTGAAAAGTTCATGCAAGATTTTGATCTTATCATAGAGCAAGGTAAACTGAAACCAAAACCAAAGCAATTGCGATGTTAGTTTCGACACTCAATAAATGCTCTGTTTTCGACTGAAGGGCATCGCCCATAACCGACGCGTATCGAGTTTTAGGTTGATTTGTTTTGCAGCTGAATACTGTGCAAAAAAAATCGAACAGAGGTTCACCTGCGAATAAGTCTTAAGCCATAGTGACAGCAATCTTTTGAAAAGGGGAAAAAAAACGCTCACATTTTCGTCTGGTTGCAGTCTTTTTTCGGCTTGGGCCTGTAAAAAGAGTTCATTCCAGGAACACCACTCTTTTTCCTTGAAATTGGCTCCAAGTTTCACCACAAAAATCCTACTGAAAATCACCATCTGTGGGTATAGTTGAAGTCCTTTCAGTTGTCGGTTTTACACATTGCGTGGTTTCCGTGGTTAGCAGCAGGTTTAGGTAATTAGGAAATATATAGTATTTCTTCAGGTCCTTTATTTTTGACACGGGGCAAGGGCACATTTCTCTTATGACCAATTTGCACTCCTGCACCTCAAAGTTGTGCCCTCTATTTTGCACAGATAAACACTAAAGAGCTGCAGTGTTGTTAGAACGCATTGATGTGTAGACTTGAAATCCTTCTATCTGGTTTCCGAACGTAGACTATGAACAAAACACCCATGTCGCTAATCGACAGAAGTACCTTCTGTTTGTTCAAGATTTGTTTTCCCCACTTTTGATTGGTCACTGTCTAAATAATTTTACTTCAATACGGTAAAAGATCATAAACCTTCGTTTTGGAAAGATATAGATATAATTATATTAAAGTTTTCACTATATTATGATTATATGTTTAAACGCTTGCTGACTTGTATTTTCGTTTGAAGTATTTTGAGATCAGAATGTCACCTTACGTAGCCCGGTTTTTTCAGCGAGATTTTGCAGGGCGCTTTTCGATTGGATGTCTTAAAGTTGAACCAAACTAATTAGATTGGCCAATCACAGAAGTTACGGAACATCAAATCAACCAATCAAAACCAAAAGCAACTGCACGCAGCTGGCGCTATGCGCGGGAAAACGTGCAAGAGCAACTCAGTTAGTTTTGCATTTGCTTATTTATTAGCTACGAAAATCGCGCGAGATAGCGGTTGCACAACTTGCTCTCTCAGTCGCCATTGTGGATCGCCCGCACGCGTTTTCCCGTACTTAACGGCGGCTACAAGTATATATATGCGTTATTGACCAAGCTTTTTCGGTCAAGATGGCTGGATATTGGCCAAGTTCTTTTTTTTTGCGTTTTTATGGACCGAAACGAAGTCGAGGTTCTATAAAAACGCAAAAAAAGAACGAGGACAATATCCAGCCATCTTGACCGAAAAAGCTTGGTCAATAAAGGATTTATTATATGGCTTTCGGGGAAATGTTTCTCGCGGGATACGGCAGGTGGTCCCGAGCGGGCAAGATAGCTCCATCTTGCCCGCTCGGGTAGCCAATCACAGCGCACGATTTGGTTCATCTTGCCCGCTTACGGAGCTAGCCATATAATAAATTTGCTTCTTGCTCTGATTGTTTCATTTGAATGTATTGTTGCTGACCAAAGTAATTGCTTTTGTTTTGGTTTTTACGACACTCGATGGAAAGTCGTTTTTATCTGGCCAATTAGCGTAGCAATGCGACACCAATAACAGTATTACTAAATTAAGACACGTCATGAAAAACTGGTTTCTCTTGCTATGTTTACAGGGCAAAGTGGCTCGGGTCAGATTGGTTTGTGTAGAATGGGGGTCCGTTTTGAGTCAATCATGATAGCAAAATCGTACTGTTATATCAAAGACAGTTCGCAAAATAGAAGCGGCCAAATTGTTCTTTATGAAAGTTTTTGCTGGCCTGGAGGAGCATCCACAAGCACAAACAAAACGAAAAACCCTTGTCTTCGAATCACTCGTCTTCGCATCTGTGCAAGTTTTAAACGACAGCTTTTTTAAGTTGAACAGGAGACAGCGTTGTTTGTTTGCCATTTTATCATTTTTAGCAAATGCGCATGCGTAAACTCCAATACGTACTAATTCGTTACCAATTTATGCCAAAAAAGGTTTGCATACCACATGGAAGACACAATGAATACTCACTCTAATATATAGCCGATCCAAACCTTACCCTGAGTAGAATGGACCTGAGCTGCAAGTACGAAAGGGATCTGTTACATATGGTCTAGGGGCCGACATTTCTCTCCCTCACTGCCTATCGGGGATAGGTATCCGAAAGTGGCAAGGGGCCTCGCAAGAACTGGTAAAAGCGATCCGCGGGCCGAAATCTCGGGGAGACTCGTCATGGTACACCGCTCCGGCTTAAATGTCCAGAGGTACCACTACCGGTTCTGTTTTTCGTTTTCAGTTAAAGTATTTCGCCTACGCATGCGCTTTGGTGCACCAAAGCGTACCACTTGGGAGGTTATATTCTCTTTACAAAATGTCTTTGACAATTTGACTGTTTTCCTCTGTATCGTAAATTATATGCAGGTTACAATCTCACCGTCGCCTGAACGCGGGAGGTCTGGGTGTGTATATATTTTATGTTATTTCTTTCACTGCACTAAAAGTCAAATGCGTTATCAGCGTAAAATGTACTGGCCACAGGGGAAATCCACCTTGAGTTTCACCTCAAGGTGCCATTGTGTAAGACCACAAAGGGTTTTCATGTGTCCAGAAATGGAACATTTCACTAGAAACGGTCAGCCGTGAAGCAACCTTCTTTTTTTTTAACTGCTTGGCTACTCTAAACGAAGATAGAATACGTTCAAAGGGCCAAGAGGGCATTTTCTTCAAGGCCTTGCGAGGCGAAAATCTTAGCAGAACTTTGAAGTCGAGAGGAAGCTGCTAAGTTACCTGCTTCGCGAGGCATTTTGTGCAACTCTTTCCTTAAGTATGCAACCAGATCTTACCCGACTGCGCTGAAAATGGAAGCGCTCCACTCAAACACCCCAAGTGATACACTAAAAATCAAAACTGTTTTCAATCCTTTTTTCATTAAGTTTATTCTAAAGCACATGCATCATAAGGAATGTTTACTCTGAAAAAACTTCAAACCTTCAACTTATTTTTGAAACCACGATTTTCACAGCTCTTGTTAGGCCAGCAGGATACAGTAACAAATTAAGAACTTGAGTGAACCAGCTTTTTTGGCAACAATCATTTCCTAAAAACAATTAGCTACGAATCGGACTAACAGGATATCTTGCAAAAAAGCAGGATAATGGAGGAACAGAAACAAAAAAATTCCTTACATACTACAAACAAAGTCATCTCAAGCATGCAAAATCTGAGCCAATAAACTATTGTCATAAATGAAGGCAATGTTTTTAAATACTACTATATATATCCGTGATATATAAACGCAATAGAAATTCTGAACATGCTCTTGTCACACTAAATCAGTTCCAAATTTCTAGTTCTGTTCTCCTTCTGCAGCTTCACCGCCTATCTGTTTTGCCTCATCTTCAGCTTGAGGCTCACTCTCTTCCACGGTGACGTCAACATTTCTTTGACTTGGCAAGAGAGCTGGGTCACGTGACGCTTCTATCGTCAGGAGACCTTCTTTAGATAAGCTGGATTTCACTGAGCCGAGATCTGCGTCATCAGGCAGAACAATACGGCGATGGTAATGACGTGACCACTGAAAACCGCTATCCTCTGACTTCTGTTTTCCAATGACCGTCAGCTCTTGACCTCGAAGCTGCACGTTGATTTCTTCTGCTTTGAAGCCACTGAGATCCAACTTAACCAAGAATCTGCCATCTTCCTGTTCTTCGTTTTTTTCCACTCGCTTGATCCCCTTGAGTACCAAAGCTCTTCCATCGAGGCTGGGCCTAGATGTCACAGATCTCGGATCGACCCCTTCTGGGAGTTCAATAACTTTCGTGAACTCACTGTTTTCGAATCCATTTTCGTCTTCGGATCGATGCTGGCCATGTAACGTAATCTTTTTGCTGTCAATATCCAAAGAGATTTCTTCAGGTTTGTACTGCTTCAATGGCACGGAGGCAATCGTGATCGGACGCTGGGCGGGCTCTTTCTGTCTTTGGCCACAGCAAGTGTTCTGGGCTTCCTGCTCATATGCCAAAGCGATTTCTGTCCATAAGTCATCCAAAAAGCGAGATCCCGGTACAAACTGACGGTAGGAACTGGTGTAGAGTGAAGCAAATTAAAAATAAAGAAATAAGTGGTGGTTCATCGTCAGCCTTTTAAACTAGAGTTCTGTCCTAAAAGTGTGAGCTTCAAGACTTTTGAAAATTAAACCTTCAGTTTTCGCAATATATTCAGTCTATACAGTTACACACACTTATTTAATTAAGTAATTATGTATGCTAGAAATCATTTGCGGACTGAGAAGTTACAATCGTGACACAGCAACGATTTTAGCAGTTTGTGCTTCGATGCACGAGGATGAATGAACAAAACTAAAACACGAGAATGCCATTAAAAATAGTTTTAAAAAACATGTTACGTCAAAACAAATAAGTAACAAAGTTACGAAATTCTTTTTTCCCCGAAACATAAGACAACGTCGTCGAGAATCTTCATCAAGCTTAACTTCTTTTTTACAAGACTTAAAAGACATGAAAGGCATGCATGATTTTACGAGAGACTTACCAGAACGGATGATAGGGTTGAACTTTGAAAGCGAGAGCCATGTCTTCTTTAACTTTGCTTCTTGTTTCTTGTTTCTTCTTCCTTCAAGTCTTGTGCAATCTTCTGCGCTCGGAAGTTTTCGTGAACTGAAGAACACTCATCCAGAGGCACCTTTTTATAGGCAACGATTACTTTCCAGAACCATCGATTGCTACTAAAATTAGACTATTTGTAAGTGCTTTGTAAGAATGACTGGAAAACCTGACAGAAGGTGACTAGACATAAAGTGTGTTGTTTCATTTTCTTCTGGCAAAATCGCGAATTTTCCAGAAATAAAGTTGCAAAATCATGAAGTTGCAAAATCAGCAGTCTTAGTTAGCGCGAAAGGGACGCTGGGAGAATCTGACGTAATTTTCCAAAACAACAACAAATCGAGGGGACAAAAATGGCGGACATGCGAAGAGGAAGCTCTGTGGCGATCCATACGCCAAGATGCTCCGTTAAAACTGATATAACACCACGGAATTGATAGCAGTAATGCCTTGGTTCTTCCCTTGGTCGGACTTCATTAAGAAAAGGGCCTGCAGGTATTTATTACAGCATTACCTCGGCCATTTTCTGCAGGAAAAGCTGACATTAGATCAATTGACCGTCGACCTTTACAATGGAACTGGACGTGTGGATAAAGTCCCTATTGATGTTTGGGTAAGTCGAGTTAGATCAGTGGCAAGACTAGGATTGAATCGGGGGATGTATTGCTGCAAAACATGCTAATAATACCAAGACATTCACCGCAACCTTCGGGGAGTCTTCCATAGCTAACAAAGGCCTATAAATATTATGAAGTTCTAAAGAAATTTCTCTACACGGT
>BLFK01001130.1:1047758-1075258 GCA_014634185.1 Astreopora myriophthalma
TTCTTTGCTTCGAATTAGCTTCATTTGTTTTCTTCATATTATTTCTTCAGGTGGATGTTGAGTGTTTTCTTGGGACCTTGAACATATTCCTGTCACCCAAACAAATTCATCTTCTTACTGAATTTTCAACTGGATTTTCATCTCCAGGTTTGTTTTGATTAGTTAAACTACACAATGTTATTACACTGCTTGTTGCAGCTCCTGTTTCCTTTTGCATGGTCTTTTTGGTCATGTGACCTGCACCTGCTGTGGAGACAGCACTATTTGGAGATAGGTCCCATTCATTTCTGTATTATTATTGTTGTTAGTAGTAGTAATAGTAGTATTAGTATTATTATTGTTCATTTGATTTGACTTGAAGTTAGAGTGTTCATTGCAGTTAGTGAAGCAACTTGTGCAGTTGCGAAGAAGCCTGAAAAAAAGTCCAGGCTTGAGCGGGATTTGAATCCATGTCTGTGCAATTGCACTCCACACTACTCTATCAACTGGACTATCAAGCCAAATGCAGTTACTGGGAGCTGGTCACTTGCGAGTTCATGTTATATCCTGTAATAGGTGAACATATAATAGAGAATATAGGAAATTTTCAACTCTCTTCAGCTGGTTCAACTCTCATTTTTATGTCAAACATTTCAATTGTCTCTCAGACTTGTCCAGCCAAACTGCTGAGAAAGGCCATTCGATCAACAAACCCATGAAGCCAGAAGACTATCAGAAAATAGAACAGGAGCTGCAGAATCAGCTCATGTCCACGAAACTCCAAGAACAGAGACACCAACAAGCTCAACAAAGAGTTAACGCTTGGAACTTTAACTTTGATTCCTGTGCAACAAATGATGCACTCCCCCACTACTCCTCAGGCAATGACTATGACAGCATCTTAGGGGATGGGGGAGAGGAAACTTTTTATTCTATGTCATCCAACCATGATGCACTACCTCCTCTTGAAGAGCCTGTTTTGCCTGCTGACATGCTGATGTTAAATAGAACACCATCTGGTAATCTGCTACAGTCACCAGACTTTTCCCCTTTGGGAACTTTGGGAGTCTTGCAGTCATCTCCTTATAAACTGATGAACACAATAGCAAGTGACAAGAGATTTGTAAACCAGAAAATTCAGATACCAGGTAAGGGTCAAGTGAAAGGAATTCCCTGTTTAGTTTCTCTTGAAAAGAGAAGGAGTACTATGCAGTGCCTTTAAATAGACTTTTTGGGTGCCATAATTTCCCATGTATCTTAAGAATCAAGATGTCTCCAGACATGAAATCTTGCAACAATCCTGCCATTTATTATCTTGAAGATGTATTGAAAGAACAATCGTTTTCAAATGAGCAGATCACAGTTTCTCAAATTATAGTGCACCTAACCCCAAAATATATTTTTCGCTAAAATAAATCTTTACTCCTCTTTGAAACACACTGAGAATTTTATCCTGTTTTCCACCAAATGTTGACTTTTTATAGGCTTCAAAACTGAGCCTTATATGGCTCATGACCGAGTCAGAAGGGGCGTGAGTCTATTCCTGATTTGACGTCACAAACTGATTTGCATGCCATTAAGTCTTTGTAAACATGCATGCAAAATAGTTTGTGACATCAAATCAGGAATAGACCCATGCCCCTTTTGACTCGGTCGTGTACCAAATAATGTTTAGTTTTTCTTAACTTTTGGAAGCATACAAAATGTCAATATTTGGCAAAAATGGGAAAAAATAGGCACAATGCATTTCAAACAGATGCTACATGTAAGATGTATTGTAGCGAATAAATATTTTGGGGCTAGGTGCACTTTAAGTTTCTCAAGTTTTCAGAATTTTTGAGAAACTGTCCCCAGCTTGCTTCTTGTTACCCTGTATCTCTGTTTGTCTATTTAAAAAAGGTCATGTTTATTGTTTTGGGTACAGGGACTTCTCTGACAGAAGCTGCTGGGTCCATGTTTGTCAGTGCTAAGCAATCGGTGTTGTCTGTTAATGAAGTTAAGACAGGTGTGTATCCTGGATAAAAGTGGTCACAGCTTTTTCTTTTTGTTTTTTTGTTTGTTTGTTTGTTTGTTTTTTGTTCTGTCCAATGTTGAAAGACTTATCAAGTAAACACAAAAGTGATGTAATTGTCATGTAGTTCATATGCAGTAGTAGGTTTCCTGAACCGGCGTTCTTCGTTTCAAGGCCTTGGGCTCTTGACAGAATTTGAACTGCACTAAAATCATGGAACTTGTCATAATTGACACAGTTTAGATAATGCAACAATATCAATGGTAACATAGCCAGCAAAGTGGAGTGGTAGCAAAAATGAACTTTATCCTTGACAGAAGAAGGACATTGCAAACAGTCACACCCCTTCTCTGACAGCGTCAACTTGACTTTCTTAACTCAAAGACATATTTTTGTTACTTGATGACATTTTAGAGAGTTATCCTTTCTAATAGAATCCAATCCGAAGTTGTTAATTTGTGGCAGCTGAACTGGCCTGTGAAGCAAGCATTCCCATACAAGCATAGATTTCAGCATTCTGACCACACAGAAATCGAGGCAAGAGCAACGATAGAAGGATGGAATACAGGATGTCCTCCTATTTTTGCCCTCACCCTAATTTCCACACAAGTAGAATGTGGAAATCCTTGCTCATACAGGAACGCTTGCTTTGCAGGGTATATCTGAACAGGAAGAAATACCAGATCCTTTTTCTTATTTTCCCTAAGGTATTTGGTATTTCTCTCTCTATTCCAGATGGTCCCTCAAGACACCGTCTGTCATCTACTAACCCTGGGCTAGCTGGAATAGCAGCCATAGATGACCCTTGCCCTGATGTGACTAAAGTCACTGTCAAACTCACCAGCCTTGCTGCAACATTGCTCCATATTGATCCAATGTTGGCACCAACATCAGGGGGTAAGGGTTGCCCTTATGATGACAGTGCACATCCATTGGCTTGCATGGCAGACAAGTTTTTTTCCAACCTTGGTACTTATGGGTTTGGGGGAAAAGACTTTGACGAAATGTCTGAAAAGTTTGTCTCTGCATGCACTGCAGATCATCTCAGGTATTGTTTACACATATACTACCAGTATGTAGGTTTCAGGATGTCACGTCTTTTTTCCTTTACATTTTCCCTTCCCCTTCTCATTTTACAATCCTTAATCCTCTCAGCTTCAGCATGGATAGAGTGGTTTCCAGTTGAGTGGCAAAACTAATTTTGCAACTGCTTTGGCTTTGCATTACCTCACTCACTGATTGGCTGAAAAATGTCGTCACATTCTCAGCCAATCAGAGGCAAACACAAAACTAATTGTGACTTACAACAGTGCGTTCCAAGATTGCTGGCCAACATGGTGGAGTATTAATTAGCACCCCATGTTGGATGACATCGATCCTTCTCACTATCCTTTAAACTATATTTTGTACAGGTGATTTTCTAGCCCCTGTTTGATACAATTATAAGTTGTACCTATTGAGCGCGAGGAGCTTGTTTATACAAAGTGGTGGTATCGAAAGCTTATGGGGCCGTGTATAGAAAGTATAAACAATTCAAACAAATGGAACAACATTAAGAAATCCAGCTGGAAGGAGGCAAACTAGTTGACTATTTAAAAAGTGTGGTGGAGTTGAATTCGGGACCACCGAAAACAGTCATCTAGTTCATTGGTAGCCAGAGTGGGATTTCCCTAACCACTGGGCAACACTGTCTCCTTTATAGTTCATTTTCTTTTTCTATTTTGTAGGTGTATGGCTGCCCCTGTTTCATTTGAATTTGAAAAGACGGTCAGCAGTTCACATCAGACTGGAAAAAGTGAATTGTCTGTTGGGAAAATGGAGCTCAGTGAGTGTTTATTTGAGAGGTCAACAACTTCAGCTTCAAACCCAACACCTTACTCAACTACAGAGGTTAGTATTAGGAATGTCTCAAGAACATCATGTCTTTTCATGGGAATGAGCTTTGTTTGGTGCATCCAAAATAGGTCAGGGTGGGGGTAGCATTGACGCCATAATTTTTTCATTACAAATTGTTGCAAAAGATGACACAGTACTACATGCAGAATGTTTGGGAAAAAGAGAATAGGTTAAGATTTCAAACTATGCAGTATGAAATTCTCTGGCTGTCAGGGTACCACTTGGTTGTCCACTTATTTCTTTTCTCCTCATTCTTTTGCTGTGGTCTTTTGGGTCTTCTTACACTTTTTTGTGCAGTTGAGCATTTGCTTGGGGTACTGGAGGACCACTGACCACTCCCGAAATTTTCGACACTAAACAAATCATATTATGATACTTGTATTTTATTGTGTATTTTGTGCCCATGTGTATAAGTACTTAAAACTCAGAAAAAGAGGATGCCATCAGCTGATTGTAGGAGTCTAACAGTTTAGGGGAAAAGGTTGTCCCAATGTCCACTGTCACTCTTCCATCTGAAATGCAAAATAAGTGAAATACAATCTTGTACTTGTATCTGTTGCACTGAGTTGCTAATGACTGATTAATGTTCCCTTTTTCAGTTGCTCAAATTCCAGTCAAGGGAAAGTGCAGCAGCACCATTTTACGGTTTTACTCCTACATCTACCCTTCCTTGCATCAGACTCAAGTACAAAAGCACAAAAAGGACAACGTCACCTGTAAATCAGTATTGTTGCTACAGCTCATAACATCTGTAGTGCTACTTCAATAATTTATACCAGCAATTTTCTCCCAAAAATGTGTTTAAAACCTTATGTAAGAGGCATGGTGGTGTTCTAGACAGTGACCTGTTAGACTTTTGATCTGCAGGTTGTGGACTTTAGGTCAAGTTGAATTTTTATCTTCAGATAAGAAATCTTGCTCCTTGGAGCCGGTCTCTCCTTAAGCATATGTAAGTTGCAGGTAAAATCGGGTCCTGAACCTCTTTTTAGGTTAAACCTGTTGTGGCCTAGATGTAAGGAGATGCAGTCGATTCAAACAACTGACCACTGTTTAAGTGTGGCACATCGATTCTACCCACGCTCCTTTGAACCAGGATGATAGTGGCCTTTTACCTGACACCTATTTACACCTTATCAAAAGAAAAGGACGCTAATTAGTGAGCATATGAAAGGATCCTTGTCGCAGCGTTAGGTCACCCCTGATGAAGGCAATAGCCAGGAATGTCAACATTGGGTTGTGAATTGTAACTTTTCAAGTTACATTCATCAAGTCTTCAAACCAGAGTAGCATCCAACCATGTCTGATCGTCCACCTGGTTGCAGTGTGAACTGTAATTTACCTGACTGCTGTGTCGTTTTATTGGTATATTCTTGTTGGAGTATGTACACTTTTTAATACTGTACTGTGACATATTGTCTTTTTCCAGAGTGGTGTTCAAAGTCGGAATGTTGTATTACCAAAATCGGAGTTATCATTAGAGCTTGGGAGCCTCCTTTGTGAATTGGATGTGTCCATTGTGGACAGATTGACAGCTCTGTTGGACCCACAACCCATCTTTGTGAATCAACCCTCAAATGTGCAGTCCCGCATGTTCCGTTCTTGTAATCCTTCTCTAGTGGTATGTGACAACTTTCAGTGGAAGAATTCATAGCTTATAAGTTAAGCTTAGTTCCACACTAGCACCATAAGCAGAGAAATCGCAATCATAAGTGCATTCGTAAGAGAGTTACAACCTAGCGTGAGCCAATGTGATGTAAACGTAATTGTAATTGTGATTGTAGGAAGAAGGAAACTTTCTGATCCTTACAATTGTTTACAACACTTTTTACGACAGTGCTTCGATTATGATTTTTGATTCTCATCAGATCCTAACACTCCTTACAATTAGTATTACCACTGTGACTACGATAACGATGCTTGTGTGAACTAAGCTCAATGAATTGAAATATAGGGATGAATTTAAACATATGATGTGTAGTACTGTGTGGAAGTGAAGCACAGCTCAAAACTTGAATTGTCAAGGGCTAGAGGTTATGGACATGATAATAACAATGTTTCTTCATGGTTAGAATGAGCTTTAAATGCACAACCAAATCTTTGTAGTCAGTATCTGCACCAAATGAATGAAGATACCTTTAATAGTTCATTATCATTATTAGCTTCAAATCTGCTGCATGTTTCTTGTTGAATTTCAAAATTGATATGTATCAATAAATTCTTTTTTCTGCCCTTGCCACAAAATATATATAAACAGCAGACTGAATTATCATCTCCACAGAATCAGCAGGCGGTGTTTACTCAAGCCATGGAAGATGCTCCCATGGTAGAACAGCCTTTTGCTATTCACGTTACCTGTCCTTCATTAACTGTTGTCCTTAGGTGAGCACCAAGGATGTTCTATGTTTGCCAGATGTTAAACTTAGATGTCATTGCATCATTTTAATAATAATAATCAGATGAAATGATATATGGAATGAATCATATATTGAACTGTGGATATGAAATCAAATGAAGCTATGATCCTCGCAGTTATGGACGCAATTTTAGCAATTGCGTAGAGAAGCTTGAAAAAATTCAAGACTTCAACGGACTTCAACGTAAAATTGCATCCATAACTGCGAGGATCATGGCTCAATATATGATTCATTTTTATATATCATTTCATCTGTTCATTCATTCATCACGGGAACATTTGAACCCACAAATGACCAGCTCCCAACATCAGTGGCTTCATAGCTCAGTTGGTTAGAGCGTCGCACCGGCATTGTTAGGTCACGGGTTCAAACCCCATTGAAGTCCCAAATTTTTTCAGGCTTCTCTACGCAATTGCTAAAATTTCATCCATAACTGCAAGGATCATAGCTTCATTTGAATAATAATAATAATAATAAACAATTATTGGATGAGGCTTCGGCTGATAACACTTACCTTGTTATCATTCACACTAGTAGTGTAAGGCCATGGTGGTCAACAGGTGACAAATAACCCTAGCAGCTGTGCATCCACGCTCAGCGGGTGACAAGATATCTAGAATTGCCTGCAGCTGACAGAATAGGGATTGAGACCGCAATGTATAATTATAATAATAAAAATAATAATAATAATAATAACATTCACAAGATTACTTGGGTGTTTAGAATTTGCAACATGCTTACTACAAAATGAAATGGTTATAAAAATAGGTATTTAAGTCATCACTTTAAAATATTTAAAACACTAGCTAGCCTTAAAATATAACCAACTAAAGCATGCAACAAACTAAATTTAAAGCGAAGGTTTTAAAAATGATTTAAAAAAAGAAATGTTTCTTTTAGTTTCTTTTATGTTTCTCTAAAATGTTTCTCTAAAAGTTTCTTTTAGAAAATGACTATAGGTTTGGACTGTTTGACAGATAAATTAAGGTAGAGTATTCCAACAAAGTTTTTGTGCGCAGATTGAGAATGGCCTTTGACCATTTAAGCAATTGTTGTGATGTTAGATACTTGCAAGAGTTACAGTCCATCAGAGGAGCAAAGATATTTTCTTTGGAATGACTATTTAATAGGAGGATGGTTGTGAGTAAAATGATAAAGTCAGGCTTCAAAAATGAATCAGGTTTTCAGAATGTCTGTTCCATTTAGTTACAATGGATAAAGTCGTGACACCCTCCTGTATTGGTTTCCTTGTAGATTTCCCATTCCTGACTTACGACCAGCTGTGGATCGGCGTCCTTGGTGGAAACAGTCCTTGCGCAAGGAGCATCTCACGTTCGAATTTTCAGCTGTTGAATGCAATACCTCTCTCGGTGCATCTGAACAGCCTTGTAAATACAATTTCAGCTTCAAAGAAATGCATGGTATGTGAAACTAATGTCTTCACATAGATATGTTTTTGTTGTGAAGCCCACCCCAAACAAGAAACTTAAAGCTGGATTTCCATAGGTCATTTCCAGGAAGACACCAGCAGTACATGTGTACCAGTCATTGATGTCACACATGGTCAATCCGAAAGTGACACTGGAAATGGGGGCTTTGATTGGCCAAGGTAAGGTCAATAATATGCTTGAACACAATTTCACGTTGTAAAGTTAAGACTTAGTACATTGAACCCTGGCGTAGTTCTTTAAGAACCAAGAAAACTCCCTTACTACCCGATGGAAGGCAATGACTGTTCATCGGGCAAATACAACTATTTTCATTGTGATTTCAGAATTGTGGTAACAGTTCAGCCTCCTGCTCCACTGTCCACTTTAGAAGAAGTCCAGTCTTCAGATAACTCTCCCCTCAGTTCCATAGATGCTTATCCTGTCATGAAGGCTGAACCTTCACCGTTCTCTTCCAGGCCAGTCATGTTTGAGACTGAAGAGGTTGGTATTGGCATAGCCTGATATAGATCATTGTTTTTTCTGTACACCATCCCAGAATACAACCATCAACTCCACTTTGGGCACGGTACATGAGACCTCGTCATTAAACCTAAATACTGCAAAAATGCTACTCCAAGGATGTAGTCAGTCTGTGATGCAGGCTAGTATTGGCGTCACCACAACATTTTGAGTGTGAAGTAAGCTGGGCAGCAGTTGCAGGCATGTGTTTGCTTGAAGAGACAAGGCTGAGGTGTAATCAGTCATAAAATGCGATATGAGATAAACAAACTGTTTAATATTGACTAAGCCAAACTAAGACTAATCAGTGACAAGAGGGATGTGTCTTCTGTCCTGAAGAACAGTGTCTCATAAAGCAGAGTTATTGGATTGAATGGCAAAGAAGTCATTCATAAGCATTATGCTCACTTGCTGGTGCATTTTGTGCGAGCATCAACTACTTATGCAAATCTGTTGCTGTGTAAGTAAACCATGTCATGCCATTTTTACTGAGGTATAGTTAGCAAAGAAAATTGATCTTTCATTGTTTTTCTTTTTTACATTTAAGCTTCTAATGCCTGGAAGTCAGGAAGAAATGACCAGGTTTCAAGAGGATACAGTGTCATCCTCTAAGGTGCACGTGGAGTGTACCTTTCCTAAACTGGATGTCAACCTGCACACAAAAGATGTGTTTGAGAATATATATAACAGGTACTGAAAGGCAAAATCTGGTTTATCAAGGTAGAGCAGTGGTGAAAGAAATTGACCGTGCAATTGCAAAAATTAATGATCCTACATATACGCATGCCAGTTGGCTACGAAATCTCCCACCATGTTTTCAACCAATCAGAAGGAACCAATTGTGTCTCCCTCACATGCATTTTCCAGTGCTTAGTGTTGGCTACACTTCTCGACATGCTTCAAATTTGATTGTATGTGCCTGCTGTTATGGTTTTGGTTTTAAAACACTCGTTTGAAAAGGTAATGGTACTGTACACAATCATGTTAACCTGTCTGTCACAGGCTCACAAGTGTGTTTGTCTCTAGTCAATAGTAATCCTTTTCCCAGATTGGCAAGCGACCTGTTGTTATGGGAACCAATGGCTCCTTCTCCCACGGACCGGCCGGACCCGTGTGGAATCAATATTGGTACAGGGCTGGACCTGGCAACCCAGATGCTACAGGCCCAAGGACCTGATCGATTTGTTATGTGCAGATCAGGACTGCGTTTTGACGATGGTAATTATATGATATATAAGTTATTAGTTCTTGCTGTAGACCACTAGACCTTGACCAAGGCCATTGGAAGCCAGTAGTGTAGTCCTGAGAAGTGCTCAGGACATTTCAACAGCACAAGTGCAAGTCATCTGCAGAGTCAAGTGATTTATGTCTTGGGCATTGTATACTGTAAATGCTGGTGTATAAGCTACACTCGCAGATAAGCTGCACCCTGAGTTTGAGAAACTCAAATGTGGGAAAAACGTTCTTTCAATGAAAAAAACATTATGTTTGCACTTCGCAACAGAAAAGTGAAAGTGTTCTCCAATTCATCAAGCATACTGACAATCGGAGAGGCTGTCATTTTTATCGCTGGTGAAGAAATGCACTAAAGAAAGTTAATCCTAGCCATGAAAACTTTTGAAACTGTATTATCACCTTATCCACCCTCATGGGAACGTTTATTACCAAGACATACAAGTCAATTGACGGTTGGGGACGGTAAGAAATACCTTATATGCTTATATCCTGTTTTTTATGGTACATAACTATTGTCACCAGATGTTGAAGCCTTAAGGTATTCTGTATAATTAATTATGTTTAAACACAGATGCATCCTCATCTGAAGATGACAGCAGCAACTTAACATCACTGGGAAACAAGTACAAGCGTACCAATTCAATTCCCAATGGCCAGACTGCCTTCACCTTAACACTCAATATCAGTAAGGCCAGACTGGCAATTTTTCCTATCAGTGAGGTGAGGGTTTCTTTGTAGCACAAAATAATTCACTTTATTATATGGCTATTATTATATAGCGGGCAAGATGAACCAAATCGTGCACTGTGATTGGCTACCCGAGCGGGCAAGATGGAGCTATCTTGCCTGCTCAGGACCACCTCCCGTGTCCCGTGAGAAAAATTTCCCCGAAAGCCATATAATAAATCCTTTATTGACCAAGCTTTTTCGGTCAAGATGGCTGGATATTGCCCTCGTTCTCGTTCTTTGCTTTTTTATGGACCTCAACTTCGTCTCGGTCCATAAAAATGCAAAAAAAGAACTTGGCCAATATCCAGCCATCTTGACCTCACGCCTGGTCAATAACGCATATATATTACTGTACAATTAAACCAAGCTTGTAGTTGCGCTTGTCAAAAATGCATTAGGACAAAACCTTTTGAAAAATCTTTGATTTGTTGTGAAACGAATGGGAAGTTGACATGATTTTCAATAAAGAGTCCCTTTTGTGTGTTTCTGAAAAGCCCTAAAGACTTTTGGGGCCCATAAAATTATCTAAAGTGCAAAAGGAAATTGATGCTTGCATGTGGATGAGGTAAATTAGTGGTTGTGTGTACAGAGCATTTGTGCAGGCACACACAAGGAATTCATCCACACTGCCACGGGGAATTCGTACACCCACAGCTGCAAATGAGAAATTCATTGTAGACTATTTTTGAGAGCTGTTTAAAGAATAAAATGTTTAAACTAACCAAGTAATACAGTTGGCTTGTGTGTTTTAAAAACCTCCTTTTGTTTGAGAATGCTTTTAAACATAGAAAGTTTTTTTTTTATCCCAACTGAAAAACTAAGGGGCCTTAATGTAGAACTTTGAGAAACATAGGCCCTTGCAACAGCATGTATCGATGTTAAGTTTTCCACTTCAGGAATTTTTTTCAGGAGTAACCAGCTTTAAACATTTACTTCTGTCTGTTTTTCAGAGTTCATCAACAAATTCTAATCCCAAGGAATATATCTCCTGTCCTGATCAAGTGCTTGGAGAAGTAGCAGCCGAGTTTAATGATGTGGTATTTTTCATAGCAGCCTGTTATAAAAGTCAAGTCGATCTCAGCTATCTTTGCCTTCAATCACAGAAGGTCTCCTTTCAACATGCTCCTTTGGTACCACAGAGAGCCCATGCTTCAATGGAGTCAGCTTTTAGTGGTGCTGAACTCCAGTCCACTCTCTATCACACTGAACCGGGCATGAGACATGTCAACGGGAGGACTAGTGAGCCTATGTTTGCCTTTGCTATTAAGGTTTCCTCAGACACCACAAAGAACATTAAGGTAGAATTTCTACTACATCTTTTATCTTTTTCCTGGGACCTTTGAACTCTTGGCCTTAGAAGCAGCTGCTTTGCCTCCTGGGATCCATTTGGTGGGAGAGGGCGATGAGTAACAAGGAATGATGGCCTTATAATAAAGTGTTGGTGTCTTTTTCTTCCTGAAAGTGGAGCCTCAAAATTTCTGGCCTCATTTATGACTCTTGATGCCCAGTCTCAACTTGATACTGATCTTCTACCTTACTGTAGCTTTATGAATTTTTGTCTGGTAATTTGTTTCCATCACCTCAATGTTGCAGGAAATTTTGTTTTCTTTGGGACTTCGTCGATGCACTCTCCGCCATAGGATGCTTTCTTCTAAACAAATGTGGCTGACACAGGTATTTTGTTCTTGACAATGGTCATTCTTAATAACTGGTTGTGTTTAATCAGGGCCTGGAACAAATGCAAGTGGTGACTATGGCAAACTGACTAGAATTGAAGTAGTTTTGCTGCATCAATTGAGAATCAGAACTGAACCATTAGAAATGAAGTTTTTTAAATTATTTGGTATACACAATAAAAGTGCTGACCTGACAAAGAAATGGTTTCAAATGTTCAGTTGTCTTGAGCGAATAGTATAATTAGCAAACTAATGAGTGACTCTGTTCCAGGTCACAGACTTCTTTGACGTGAAGGATGACCCAGTTCTTGGTTTTAGCCCCCCAGCGGTCATCACAGTGTTTCATACGCATGTGTGGGAAGGCGCTGTTGATTACAGGTTTGTTAGGATCTTCAGTGTGTGCATGTCATGTCTTTTGGATGCTAGCTAAGCAAGTATGATTGAATTACAAATGCTCATGTGTTTATAAGGTGCTTTTATACAACAAACTTTATTTTCAAATTCTTACATCTACGTCTGTGAAAGTTAATTAAAAGGACAGTGACTCTTAATCCTGAATAACCTAAACAGACTGCTGGGTTAATGGTGCAACCGATCCAGTTTCGTCTGTGTACAAGCTCTGTGATATGAGTCTACTTTATCTACCTATCTCATGTATTTCATTTTTTTCTTGTGCAGACCCATCCATCTTCCTCTGCGAGTTCTGGTGACCATGGAAACTTTTAATGTCTCAAGTAACCTGACAATTGAGTCAAATGTGTCCCTACTAAGGTATTGCTGGTCATTCTAATATGATACTTTAGCTGTTTGGTCTAACTGTACAACAGTTCAAGAAACGCTGCCTAAAGTGGAGAGTTCTGAAAGCAAATATGTAGCTGTTGATGTTGGAATTGGTGTTGATTGTTTTGTTGTTTGATTCAACAGATTTATTATCGATGATGCTGCATTATATCTCTCTGATAAGTGCAGTGGTTCTGCTAACATTAGAAGTAAGTAATACATACAGTATGCACCTTTGTACTATGCTTGAGATTTCTTTGGTTTTTACAGTTATCCTATGCTGGCTCAAACCAGCTTAAGTACTGTTTAATAAACGAGCAGGAGTGTTTTATTGGGTTTTAAAGCAGATGCACATGACATTTTCTTGGTGACTTGATAGGCTGTTAGGCTCATGAATTATTAACAGATTTTTGAAATGCTTTCAAGACTAGTTTCCTATTAGAAGGACTGATCCTACATGTACCATCAAGTAACAGCAATGTTCTGGTACCATATGAAACACCAATTCTTGCTTAGCAAGGTGTGGTCATTATTGTGGCATAATTAAGTTACCATGGCAACAGGAATTTTTTTAGAATTGAAAGTGGCTCTGAAACCGCTCCAGGGAATTGTTTTAAAAGGTTGCAGGGAGTTTCATTGTGGCCCGCTGATCACTTTCCAGCAATAAGAAATGAGGGGTCCTTGAGTTGGTTTTTAAGATATGAGCAACTCAAGCCAGAATATAGGGTGTTTTTGCAGGGCTTTTCCATTACCATGGTACCTTACTACATCACAATAATAACCACATCTTGTTTAGCAATAATTGGCATTTCATATGGTACCACAACATGATACATGATGTAGTAACAAATACAGTGTTGTGGTAACAAATGCTTTGGTCATTTTGACTCGGACCTATTCTTAAGTAAGTGCTTAAGCGGCCTTGAAGCTTTTCGAGGGGGCCTCAATGATAATAGGCCATTTCTGCATTCACTTGAGCCTCACTTTCAAGGCAATCCCAAGTGCCAATTTTGTGGGGGTAATTAGTTAGTTTAGAAAGCAAGCATTTCTTGATTTCAGCCTGATGGCTCCTGGTATCCTTCACTGTCCTTGTTCACTTCTTTAAATCATATCGGCTGGGATCTCTTACTCTTTTCAGATTACGTATGTGTGTTAGACCTTGGATTGTTTGAATTGTCTCTCTTCACGTGTGACAGCAGTGAACAGGTATGACATGAAAAATAATTAATCAAGTTTACACTTACTAACCCTTTTTACAGTGAAACTTTCAACCATTTGGCCCATCTCAATAAAATAGTTTGGCATTTTGAATTGATAAAACGATTACTGCTAACCACCGATTGGCAATTGGATGCCGTCAAAACAGTAGGGTAACAAAACGATTTCTTATTTTTGTTAGGGTCATCCCCGGATAGAACTGCGCATGTCCAACAATATAGTCAATGTCAGGACTTGCTCTGACTCGTGTTCCGCCCTCCTTCAGTTGATTCAGTACATTGCTGCAGATGGAGACTTAGTACCCAGTTATGAAGCAGAACCACCCGATACTGCAAAAACACCCTCGGTATGTATTAGAATTGGAAAGTCGTCTTGACATACAAGTAAACTTTAGAAATAACCAAAACCATGCAAATTTCAGACTCCAAGCCGCTGTCCAGCTGAGCCACCAGTCAAACAGGGGTCCATGGATGAAGGTGCTTTAAGCACTATCATGACAGAGGCCATGGTAGAAGAGACCAATTCAGATAAGGTACCAGATTGCACCTTTAATGCAAATTTGATCTAAAATAGTTTGTGGTTTCAGTTGAAGCATGAAGCATTAGTTTGTTGTGCAATTTCTGTGTCTGTACTGTATGATAGTAAAATTAATAGCATATAAAGGAAATTTCAAATCAAACTAGGTTTAAATAATGTTACCCCATATCATTTTTACCTGCAACATATATTTAGCACTTTGCCAGGTAATCTTCACAGTTACTCATACTAACTGGTGTTCAGCTTCAAATTGTATGAGCGCAGATATTGCCAGCTATGTTACACGAGTTCAACTCACCACATAAAATTGTGACAAATGTTGCACTGCAAATCGTCACTGCGAATTGTCAGCTGGGGTGAAAATCTTTAAAGTTGTTTATGGATCTTCATGAAGATCTTTGAGAATCTTAACCAATTATTGCCAGGATCCTCAATTTATTGCCAATATCTTTGAGGATCTTTAAGGATCTTAAAAGGTCATTTCTGGACCTTGCCGAAATTTGTGTCCTGTTCATCCTCACAAGATCCTTTAAGGACCTTTGCAAATAGCTTTTAGCAACTGGAGACCTTTAAAGATCCTCAAAGACCCTGTGAGTTTTTTTTTAATTGCTAATTTTTTTAATATACCAGGAACGTGTAATACTAAAAGTTCTTGCAACTTTGCGCCAGAAATCGTTTGTTTCAAATGGTGTGGTATGTTTAAGCAATAGAGGACTTTTTCCGAGATGCAGTCAAGGGTTTGCGTAACTGCTGAGAATTGTCCCAACTCCCTGAGTGTTTAGATGAGGCTATGTAAACACGGGAAAAAGCCCTCTGTTGCTATAAAAAAAAAGATTTCTCGAAAATAGTTCGACAAATCAAGGAAAATGCTGTTTCTTTCCTTCTTGATTAAAATAGATTTTCTTGATACACGCTCATGTTTTCTACCACCTATTCAAAACCCATATCTGACAACACAAAACCAATCAAAATTCGTGTGATGTCACAACCATGTTTACATTCTCTCATCTAATCACACCTGTTGACCAATGAGAGAGCGTGTACTATGCTAATTATTTTAAAAAATAAGCTTGATGAATTTTTCTCTAATGACACACAGGGTTCAAGGGGAGAGTTAAGTCACCAGCTTTCCACATCACCGAGGCGAGATCTTTTCCTGTTTCCGGATGATGAAATGGCGAGTGCCCTGGAAGACTTCTCTCCTGAAACTGAGAATAACTCGAACGCACCCATTGGTAATCTGGGTCAGGAAGAAGAAGAATACAGCGACGATGATTTCTGTATTCTGGAGCATCCTGATATAGAACCCGAGGACTTGAGTCATGAAGTTGTAATCAAATCTCTCACTGATGAACAAGTCAACGTTGTGGAAAATCACTTCACCATTCCGGTATGTACCGTAAAAGCTCATGAAGTCCCCTTCTTCTTAGCCCAGGCCTGCAATTTTTCCACCCACTTAACTTTGAGACTGTTATTATAGCTGACTCTTAAAAGTGTTGAAACACAGAACTATTTGAACTGATGAATTTATCAGTATTGACTCGGCATACTAAAACAAAATACTGAAAAATATCCAAGTATCCCCAACAGCAGTGAAACCTGTGACTTTCTGATTACTAGTTTGGTTGCTCTACCACTTAGCGACAGGAGACCTGTGGGAGCTAGGCCATTCAACTAGGTTCACATGGGACAATAATCCTGCAAATTGAAAAACTATTTTATGACGCAGCCCGTATTGACTATATTACAGCAATTCGAAAAGCTGGCTACGCCCCTAACACTTATCCCCTCCTTTGCAAGTGAAATTTTCCATTAAGTGGCTCCTAGATCCAATTGGGTAATTAAACCTTCCTGTTCATTATTTAGCCTCGTTTTTGCATGTTTGGGAAGATCTCTTTTTATACAAGTCATGCAATTAAAATCTGTGATTGTAATATTTGTAGATTATTTTGGTTGGATATGAACCAGACTTACACAAACCACATGGTAGCTCCAACACACTTTATTTTTACAATGCACTTTGGGTACTGACAGTGTACCCAACATATTACAGTGATAGGCATTGCAACTTTTCAAAGAGTTCGAAATGAGACCACTGGTAGCAGACAATAAGTAGCAAAATGTTGTTTTGTAGATTGGTCCGAGTGACCAGCTAAGTGCCCCCAGTCATTTCCCGCCAGCTGTATTCAGCTACACATTAAAGGAGATGTCTGTGGTGTGGCATTTGTATGGTGGCCAAGATTTTGGTGCCACGCCGTCACGTGACGAAAAGAAGACGTAAGTACTATTTTGTTGAGGCTGGGGTGGGGATCATATGTGACAGGTGTATTTTTTGGGCTAGCGTACGTGTCTTCTTCTATGGTTGATGTTGCTTCTCCTTTACAGAATAAGCTTTGCTGTGGATGAGAAAGGACGGCCAGTTGACAGCTTCTCTGTTAGACCCACTGTCTTAAATCCTCCCAAGGCAACGTCTAACAGCTCCAAGAAGCTCTCTCAAAAAAGCGGCGGACCGAACAGGAATAATCATGTGTTGATGGAGTTTTATTTAAACAAGGTACATCACCTCTTGGTGTATAACCTCTTGTTTCTAATTTACGTCGTTGTGAATATGACATTCCAGTCCTGCCGGCAGTATGGAGGATGGCTGTCCCCTAAGTCAAGTTGAGTAGCCTTGCTTTTGTACTGAGCTCGGTTGTGGTGCATCCTATTTAGTAATCAGAAGGTTGTGGGTTCCACTCCTATGAAGGAGTTTGTATTTTTTTTTTCTGAACGTGCCCTCCTTACCGATGGGTGGATTCTTTATTTCACCTTTTCCTAGTTAATTTGGATCCTTGTCTATTCTTGTACTGATCACTTTTGGGTTCTTTGTTGCCAGATTCGTCTACAGTATGAGGGTTATCCTGAAGACTCAGAGCAGGTGTCGAGACTCGTGCTGCTTGTGCAGGATGTAGAGATAAGGGACCGGTTGGCTCATTCACAGATAAACAAATTCCTGTACCAGTACACGTCCGAGGCCTGTCCAAAACAGACCCATGCTAATATGGTAAAATGCCTCTTATGATTTGTATAAGTAGTAGTGATTTAATTATTATCATGATCATCATCTCGAGCAGCATCTTCATCATCGTTGTCCTCATCAATATCCTCATCGTCCTCAGCATCATCATCGTTGTCATCATCCTCGTCATTATTGTCGTCGTCATCATCCTCAGCATCATCCTCGTCATCATCGTTGTCATCATCCTCGTCATTATCGTCGTCATCCTTAGCATCATCCTCGTCATCATCCTCAGCATCATCCTCGTCATCATCCTCGTCATCATCCTCGTCATCCTCATCCTCATCATCATCGTCATTATGGTCATCATCTTCGTCATTGTCGTCGTCGTCGTCATCGTCCTCAGCATCATCCTTGTCTTCCTCGTCATCATCCTCTGCATCATCCTCGTCATCATCCTCGGCATCATCTTTGTCATCTTCATCACCCGTGTTGTCATCATCTTGACTTATCGTCATCGTCTCCATTGACGGAGAATAATATGAAATTTCATATATATGAACCGTGGAAAGTGTGATCATCGCATTTAATGAAGCATCTTAAGCAGTTGCAAAGAAGCCTGAACAAAAACCCAGGCTTCAATGGGACTCGAACCCATTCCCATCTGATTGCGCTGCACATTGTTCTGCTAAATGAGCTATCAAGCCATCTGGGAGCTGGTCTCTGTTACGAGATATAATGCGAATTCGCAATGGACCAGCTCCCCGATGATTTGATAGCTCAGTTGATAGACCAATGTGCAGCGCATTTGCGCAGTCCTGGGTTCGAGTCCCGTTCTAGCCTGCATCTTTCTTCAGGCCTCTTTACGACGGCTTAAGTTGCTTCATTAACTGCGATGATCACGCTTCAAATAATTGTCTCAATCGTTTATCTTTCTCTGTTAGATTTTGCTCAAAATGCTGTACGTTTGCCCTGATGCTGGTCTCAAGGCACAGGAATGTAATCTTAGGGTCTCTATTCAGCCGCTGAGGCTCAACGTTGATCAGGTGATCCTAGAATGAACAGTCTATTTTTCATCGTTTTCGGAGGATTTGCTCAGTCTTACCTGTCTAATGTTGACTCTTCCTAGGATGCGTTATTTTTCTTGAGGAATTTCTTCTCTGAAATCATGGGCGAGGCTGCCAAGAATCCAAAAGGTACAGCAGCTGTCATCACTATTGCTTGTTAATGTGTTGCTCCCTGGTGAAGAAGCTCACAGGATCTTTAACGATATTCAATGGTATTCTAAAGATCCTTGAGGATGAAGATCTTTAGCAGGTCTAAAACTAATTGCAATGTTCCTTAAGGATCTTGTGAGGATCTTGCAAAGACCCTAGTGAAAATGAGCTTTAAAATCTGGGAAACATGCGCAAGATCAGTTATTCAAGTCAAGATCTTGGTAAGAGTCGTGAGGATCCTTACGAATCAAAATTGGTTAAGATCCTAAGATTACTAAGCCTCAAGAATCTTCGTGAAGATCTTTGAAGTTCTTTAAAGATTCTTAGATTTCCACCAGGGTTTACCTCTTAAACCTAAACATTATTCATGTTCCATTATTTTGACTCTGCAGCACAACAAAGAACAACTGTTATGCTCCATAGATTTAATTTGAGGTGTCACTCGTGAAGATTTCTTAGATATGATAGCCACCTCCGTTGAAGTCTACAATCAACGGCAGTTTGCAACAGTACTGTTCAGTAGCTGCCATTTAAATACCATAGACTTGCCTTAAGTTTTCAAGTATATGCTCGAAAAAGGAAAGCTAACTTGTCTACTCGTAATTACCGCTGCTACAAACAGGTCCGCAGGCTCCTGATTGTAAGCCTGTACAACATAATGGAGACGATTTCCCATCCTTAAACCTTGCTTTCCGCAAAGCGAACTGTGAGAATCGCTCTCTCTCTCTGTTAGGATCAAGCTCTGTTGATTCCAGTCCTGTGAAAGCCGCACCAACATCTGATTGGTTAGCGAAGCCTTCTGACGCAGAAGAAACGCTGGTGAACTCAGCTTGTGGGTCTGAGGGAGATAACCCTGAGCCAGCCCCCACGTTCTTCAGGTCCTTTATATTTTCTCCCGAGGTGCCCATCAGACTGGACTATCAAGGAAAGAGAGTTGACATGGAACAGGTTTGTTTGCGCTATTTGTTGATCAAGTGTATGTTTCAAGCTTCAACGGCATCCAAACTGGCACAAAGATATATGCTTTACAATGATTGGGTTTACGCTATCCACCTTTTAAGGGTTTTTGCTAATAGTTAACTGAATTTGAACTGAATCTTTACTACGTTTCACGTAGGGTACCTTAGCTGGCTTGCTGATCGGTCTCGCTCAGCTCAACTGCTCTGAGCTTCGTCTGAAGCGCTTGTGTTGCCGAAGCGGCTTACTGGGCGTCGACAGAGTCGTCAATTACGCCTTGTCCGAGTGGCTTGCAGACATCAAAGGCACCCAGTTGCCTGGGATACTGGGTGGGGTAGGGCCCGTGCATTCATTTCTTCAGCTGTTTCAGGGATTGGTTGATCTAGTGTGGCTGCCTATTGATCAGTACCGCCGGGATGGGCGTGTCATGCGGGGTCTGCAGAGGGGTGCAAACTCTTTCACCACCTCTTCTGCCATGGCTTTCCTTGAGCTGACCAATAGAGTTGTGCAGATTATACAAGTGAGTAGTGCAGAATGTGCTGCCTCCCTTGAAGTGTAAATCATTCCAATGTATATGGATCTAAAAAGGAGCAAATAATTCCATGTTATGGACGCATGAAATGTTACACAATATAAGCGACGATCTCTCACGCAAAGGGTTACAAAACTGGTATCGCAAGACCCTGCCAAACAGATGGTCTCCTACTACCGTCTGACAGTTATGGGAATTGGAGTTTACTGTCGAACTCCACTAAAAAATATCGAAGATTGAACATAACATGATTTTCTTCTTGTTGCCCGCCAATTTTAATTCTAAGGGGGGCTGAGCGACGAGCCTACGGTTGAGATATTATTTCCCATGATTGATTGCAGGCGGCAGCTGAGACAGCTTATGACGTAGTGAGTCCAGACTCCCCGGTCAAGCGCGGTCAGAATCGCCTGGCTCAGCAACCTGCTGATTTACGGGAAGGTGTTACTAATGCTTATCAAGTCTTCAGAGAGGTTAGCTGTGCTAGTTACGTTGTTTGTTTTTCTCTTCGTTTTCCATTGCGAAGTGACGATCCTTTTTGTAGTTACTTTTGTCCTCAGTCGCAATTATTGTGAAGGAGACGTTGAAAAATCAATGAAGTGATGAATTTATCCATGGTGCACGGCACACAAATGCTCTACCGCTGAGCCACAGGGGACTGGTAAGAGTCGCAAGTGGTAGAGCATCCGAACTTGTAATCGGAACGTCGTAGGTTCAATTTCTGTTAGGAGTGCTTGGATTTTTTCGGACTACGCCCGAGTGTTCATTGATAAATACATACGTTCTTTCAATTACCGAGCTTAATATTCACCATCTCCTTCGGGCCACTATGCAGATTGCGAAAAAGCTATATAGATTTTTCTGGTGTTCAACACGGATTAGCGCTAATCGTGCTTCGAACGACTCGTTCCTGCCATTCAGGGAACTTGGTTCTTTTGCGACTTAACTTTACCTCGATTTTCAGGGACTGGGACAAACGGCCACCAATATAGTCCAAGTTGCCAAAGACGAACATGAACAGAAAGGCGTCACAGGGGCTGTGGGAGGCGTGCTTCGCCAGGTCCCCGCCACGGTTGTTCAGCCTCTTATCCTGGCTACGGAAGCTACGTCCAATGTACTGGGAGGTGTCCGGAACCAAATCCTGCCTGATGCTCGGAGAGAAGCCGCAGAAAAATGGCGAGCTAGCCCTTGATCATCGAGCAAAACCATCGTCACGCAAAGATTGCCTGATGGTGCAAAGAACGGCTTTTGGGAGCTGTTTACGTGGAAGGAGGCAGATCCCGGAAGCGAGATAATTCTACGCTTGGTTTACATTAGGGTTGGGGTTGCTTTTTTAAAAGAAAGTGAACGCGTTTAACACTCGTCTTCCGCCATTTTGTTTTTCTTTTTTGTCCCTGGTATTAGGATCTTCCTAGTGAAGGTAGTTTTCATGGTGCTTTGATGATCTTCTCCTCCTAGCGCTAGGAAATCTCGCAACTTCCAGCTAGGAAGATCGTATCACTTAAATGATGCTAGCGCTTGGGCCAAGGACAAGTGTTTGTGTGTAAACAGAATACAGACAACATATGGCGCAGGGATGATCCACTTTCCAGATTTTATCTAGACTCCGGATCTTCCCTCGTCGATGGACCCCTTAAAACCCTTAGCGGGAGAGTCCGGAAAGAATAAAACGACAGGAAAATAGTACGGAAAGGATTTCGTTTGTTTATGACACAGTAAATTTAGTTCTTAAAATTGAATGGGACAGTGTCGACTCTGACGTAATTTTTCCAACAGATTTTACACACTGAAACTTGGAGGGGGTTCGACAAATCCTTTTTTTTTTTGGATTTGTTTTAGAGCTGTCTTGAGTAATTGCACTTTTCATGATCATCTTCGTGTCTTCTTTGATTTCATTGGTACAGTCTTCCTCGTCGGCATAGTCTTTAAATATCACCTTGTAAAAAGCCTCTTTTCTTTGCTTTACTTTATACTACTAGTCTACTAGTGCAATTTAGTGTGATGCTGAAAGAAAACGAATTTGAAATGTTTCGCGTAACATCAGTTGGGCTATATTAGCTTACTGTAGTCATGTCTGAGAAATTGCTTTTATGTTGTAGTTTTTCCCACATTAGGTTAGAATTTCTTGAATCTTCATCGAGAGCGTTAACTGTGCTTAGAACACTTCAATTGCCTCCTTTTAGGACCTGTTTCCTGGAGGTAGAGTATGAAAATGAAATTTCAGGACTAGCGGCGCTGAACTATTTCAATAAGAAAGTTTGAACGTAGTAATTGTACTTTTTTCCAACATGTGGAATGACAGTGACATGTTTGAGTTTGGGACTGTCATTTTCGCTTTGTGCACTTTTTTTTTTTTTGTCTAAATGTGAGATATTCAGGTTTTGGGGACGTAAGTTGAATGCACTAGAGTAGAAGCTCTTTTCTATTGGGATGGTTCTATAAAACGACAGGTGTTTTTTAATGTTTAAACTATTTTGACTGTGTATACATTACCCTGTGTACATATCGAGGGAGCGACAATGTTGAAATGTATGCCAAGTAAAATGTACAGATAATATGGGATACATACTCTCCCACCGTCAGTTTGTGAGGGGAAATAGTGAAGACGGCGGAGTTGAATAAAGCACCAAATTGTTTCTCGTATCCAGTCTCGTTATGAATCAAGAATCCTCTCTCGCTGAAGTTCATAAGTACGGCTTGAGATTTTGGAAATAGATGGTTACAGAAAAAAGTTGATTATTTGTATACCGGTTTTTGAAACAATCCCGGTAGTGCGCAAGCCTTTTTGGGCGAACAACGAGAGAAGAAAGGAAAAACCCTTCGAAAAATAAGCAAAGAGAGGTAATGGCGGTACGTTGTGGATCCCGGGACAAGGGCGTCGGCTCAGTACGATGTTGAGGGCGGATCTAGGGGGTCCATTTTCCCCCCTGTATTTAAAACGTTTTGGCAACTAACGGTGTTTGGTGTGAGGTGTATGACTGTTTTCGCCTTGAAAAATCGTCTTGAAGGCTATCCTCTGAGGCGTCAACGTTTGATCATCTCCATGAACGTCATCCTTTTAGGTAGGGTCTAAGGGGGCTGGGAAGGGGCGTACGTTCTCGCCAATAGTTTTTTTGCCCCGGAGTAGGAGCGGAGTCGTATTAAAGGTCGTCGTAAGCTTGACGGAAATCAGAATTTTCTTCCGATTCCACTTCCGAGTAAAGCGAATCACCGCACTTGTTTTCGTGCATCGCTATTGGTTTAGTCTTCCGTTTCCACTGTGATCCTATATAAGCGACGGGCTCCGATATTTGATTTTCACCAGATCGCAACGCTGTTGTTCTGATTACGACACTCATTCCCACTACGTTCTAGTGACATCAGTGCTCTCAAATACGCATTCCCGGCATGAAACGGGTCGGTTCCAATTGAGATATCTCTCTCCAAATCGCAGCTTATTACTACGCCACTCTACTTGCACAGGAATTTTATTTCCGCGATATTTGTGCATAAGAAAATTTCTTGTGGTGACCGTGATTGTCGGACCGGAAGTAAACAAACAAGTGGCGGCGAGTCTCTCTCACGTGATCCGTGAGAGGACGACCTTCAGCCTCGATATGGATACGAAGGAAATTACATTGGCGATCTTTCGTTTTCAGCCGCCGGTAGCGATGTCAATGCTCCTTAAATTTACGTTTCTATGAGCTCGTTTGTGCGGAAATGAATGATTTGATTACTGCAGGGCTTCAGGAAGCTATCCGACACAACGTATAACGCGAAATGTCGCCGTATTTGTGCAAAGATCGCCGTGTGAATGCACCTCGGTGATGTAGCAAAAACCTGCAGTGGCTTCGTATGTTTTCAAGTTGTTCTTTGAATACGGAAATTTGGGTTCACTAGAGGATTTTTAAAGAATACGATGGCTTCTGTGAAAGTGGCTGTGAGAGTGAGACCTTTCAATCAAAGGTACAGTTTGATTTCTGGTTGACTTTCTTTTGTTGCATTGACGTGATTTCAAATCCGTGGCGTTATGTTTTTATGTCACGGTTTTTTGAACACAGAGAGATCGACTTGGGAGCCCAAGGGATCATCGAAATGGAAGGAAAGAAAACAAAGATTTTCAACATCAAGGTAACATATGAGATCAGTTTATTACCTTTTGTTCAGTTTTTAGGATTTGCCTGTTTTCAATGCTTAGTTGTTGTCAGGGCATCCTGTATGCATGTGTCATTTAAAATTGTACCTGCAACTGATTAAATAACATAAATTCAATAATTCGGTATTTTGTTTTGCATTGAAGGCAAGTTCAGTGACTGGCGAAGGAGAGAGACGAAATCGTGTCAAGGATTTCTCGTTCGATTTTTCTTACTGGTCCGTGGAAGACAGAAGCCGAAATTACGCTTCTCAAGAACGGGTGAGCGAACATGAACTTACAAGTATTGTCTCAGTCTGTGAAACTCGTATAATTTAAACCCTTGATCGCATGATTAGTCGTTTTGTCAACAATATTTGCCAACGTTCTTGAAATTTTTCTCAGATTTACTGTTTCAAGATGATAAAATCACAGCTTCCAAAACAATAGCTTGCCTGGCAAGATTTCCGTACAGGTCCCTACTTCATTATGCATGCATATTCCTAGCAAAACTCTATTCACGCTCATTCTTTTTGGAAGAGGGTTAGTAGGAATATGCATGTATAATTAATGTAGGGAACTGTACGGAAATCTTTCCGCTTGCCTGACAATTTCTAAACACTCGTGCATTTCCAGTAAATGGCCTGTTTAAGTTTTCGTATTTTGCAATTCTCACGACACGGCATTTGTTATGCATGTTTATGCAGACAGCTTTAAGATCTAGCCTTTTCGTTTTAGACGTCGGAAAGACGTGGATGTGTTTTCACCAGCGGAACGAGTGTCAATTTTTTGATGCAAAATGCCATTTGCAATTCAAATTGTTAATTTTGGCGACAGATCAGAAGACGACAAAATCATCATTCATTGTTCCGTTTCAGTAGACAGCACAACAGCGCGAAGGATGAAAATAGAATACTTTCATTTCTTTGTGTTTAATTTTTTTTAAACAAAATATGCATAAAAGTAACATAATTGTATAAATTCTTCTACAGCATGGAAACGCATTGGAGTAATTTAATAATGCATGTGGCATGGTTGTGTAATTAAATTAACATACAGTGTACCTATTAGCAGCTGGAAACCTTGGCATTAGTTATGCAAACCCCACGGGCTCTTTACACGACAGAAAGCAAAGATCTAAAGTTATCTTTTATATGTGCACAGGAAAATTCTCTTGCAAATATGATTTGTTTATATATATATATATTTATGTTTACAGGAGTACATTTTTCGTGATCAGTAATAATAACTTTAAGATGTGATTGATGAATGGTTGATATGAGCATAAGCATCAGGTGTGACTGCTTAGGACGAATTTAGCACGTTGACCAATCAATGCTCAAGCTGAAAATCCTTCACCCCAACAATTTTGGTTGCATAAATTATTTCCTGTTGGCTTATGATCCAAGGTAAAAATGCATCAACCGCTTGACCACTAGGAAGCTTTTAAACTTTTGCACTCGTTTAATAAACCAACTTGCATGATGTGGCTTCAGTGCAGTTTGTTATTACTAAGGGTGACCAGGTCACAGAAAATTATTTTCTTTGGTTGGTTGTTCATGTAAACATGACATTGTTATGCAATAAGAAATCAAAAGTCTTTGACAATGATGTATTGCACTTTTAATAGGCAACCCACAGTCAACTATTTTTCACTCTTTCAATGACCTTTTGTAGTTCCAGATTCACCCAATAGCCATCTGATTAGCTGTTTTTAAAGGTTTTGTTGTTCTCAAGGTCATGATATAGCTCTTTTTAATTGAGTGTTGTAGAACGGAGGCCAAAGAAATTACTTCAGCTAATTAGCATATATGCAGACAGGCAAATGAGCCACTTGTATTGTAAACCAAAAGGTTTGGGTCTTGCCTCTGATTGGCCGAGAATGTGGCACAAGATTTCTTAAAGTAGCCAATCACTATAATTTTATACACATGGTAATGCTCAACCAAAGTAAAAGACCACCTCACAGTTTTCGCTGCCCTCTTGGTGGGGAATTCAACCTCGTAGAATTCTGAAAGCCTTAGATAAGGATGTTTTCTGGCACCTCAACAATTTTCAATGAAACCTTTTGCCTAGTGACTGAAATAAGCAATATTTATTTTCTGGTAGAAGTCAGGGGCTTCACACACTCTTTTTGGCTGCGATTAATTCCCATACAAACATTGTCATTACTGTCACCTTGGATACCTGCCAAAATGGTGACAAAAAGTGTGGTCTGTTGTGCAATTGTTTTTGACACTCATTTGAAAACTGCTCGGTTTTGATGCAATCAGTGGTACATGTATCAATAATATGACTTTACCCTCAGGTTTTCAAGGATCTTGGCACAGATGTTCTCAAAGCAGCTTTTGAAGGCTACAATGCTTGCATCTTTGCATACGGACAAACGGGTTCTGGAAAGACATATAGTATGATGGGTTCCCATGATAACCAAGGTCTGATACCACGCATCTGCGAAGGGTTGTTCTCAGGGATGCGTAATAGTGAAGAAAATGGGCCTTCTTACAGAACCGAGGTCAGCTTTTTGGAGATCTACAACGAGCGTGTAAGGGATCTTCTGAGACCTCCCATGAAGGGACGACCTGTCCACTCGCTGAAAGTTAGAGAGCATCCTAAAGAAGGTCCCTATGTACAAGGTAAGTTTCTCTGTGAGAGATTCAAATAATCTTACAGTTACATGCTTGTGAACAATTTAATTAAATTGGTTGGTAGCATGTCAGTAATGTGCTGGTTGCTGGTTGGTCAGCTGTAGTGATTATTAATTATAAGTTATTAGAAATTGATATTCTGCATTCATTAGCATGCTAGAATGTTTGCATGTCCTGTAATTGATGTCATGTCTTGCGTGCATTTTAGCTTCTTTAAGTGTTCTTACACTGTACCTTCATATGGAACAACATTCAAGGAGGTCCTTTAATTGGCTTATTGTAACTGGATCTTTGACTTTTCATGGAAGCTCCAGTTAAATTCACAACCTCTTAATATCAGGTCAGTCAATATTGTTGTTGACTGTACAAACACTGTTTAAATTCCTGTCTTCCACTTACAGATCTTACACGACATCTAGTATCTGATTATGCAGCAATAGAACATTTGATGCAGCAAGGAAACACGCACAGGTGGGTAAATTGAAACAACTTTGATAATTAGGTTGGGAAGCCCTGTGCTACTCCTGACCAGTTGATTCAGCACTAGAACAGTTTGTACTTAAGGCATCTTCAGCTGACGCCTTTTTCAAACTTTATTTTTCAGAGTGACAGCAA
>BLFK01001130.1:1080258-1103387 GCA_014634185.1 Astreopora myriophthalma
CATTGATTTCATACATCATGCATACATTATGAGAGCGGACAAGACAGTGGACAGAATTACAGTTGAATTCAGCACAACGTTTGAATCAGCGATTGAGCTTACATTGAACCCAATTTAATTAAGTTTGACAAAGTGCAAGGCTTGAAACAGGTCTAAGATGATGCACGTACGTGATTGTAAATATGTTAAAATTCCCAAGCTACACTGTGGAATCAACCAGTCAACTGTGCCTGACATACCCGAAAAATTATAATTTTAACTGAAAATTGAAGTTCACTGACATAATTATTTGTCTTTTTCCAGCTATCTCACCCGCTGACGTAAATTATGCTGAAACCCTCAGCACCCTACGCTATGCCAACAGAGCAAAGAACATCATAAACAAACCTACTGTCAATGAGGTAACTTTTCAGGCACCGGGTACATACTGAGTTATTTTGCAGATCAGTGATCAAACAAGTCTATTGTTTATGCTTTGCTATGTATTGTTGGCTTATCAAAATCTGTAGGATTTATCTGTGTTTTCAATTTGTTTTTTGTCTGACAGGATCCAAATGTGAAGTTGATCAGAGAACTTCGTGCTCAAATAGACACATTGAAGAACATGATAAGCCCAGTAAGAACACTCATTTCTATCTATTTTTGAATCTATTTTGAAACGCCTATTTTGTATATCTATTTTGAAGTGCATCATAAAGGTAGTAATACCTCTATTGCATCAATCTGGCAAACATTCTTTGCTCCACCTGAAAATGTGTCGTATTATTTTGTAGGAGCTGCTAGGGGAGGCGGAAGTGGCAGCTGCCAAGAAACTGTCAGAGAATGAAGCACGTGTGACTGAATTGACTGACCGATGGAAGGACAGATGGAAAGAGACTCAGAGGATTCTGGAGGTTCGTGCATCACATGTATTGTTTTTAGAATTTGATTTGCTACCGGCTTTAAAGCTTCTATATCACTGATTCACTGTCCAGGGACACAACACATTTTTTTCAGTTAATTATGGTGTATCATATCAAGACAGTGAAAGTAGAATACACAGTAAAGCAAGGAGGTGGTAAAAAATGGAATATGACTGCCAAACTTTGTGCTTGAGTTTTGCATTGCCCATCTAAATGGTGGCTGCTTTATCACCAAATGGCGTCAAAACCCAAAAAGTTACGATCATTGTAAATGGAGCAGGTTTCCCTTGATAACATGGTAATTTGAATATCAAAACTTTACCTCCAAACTTCCTTCATGCCTTACTCAACTGAACATTTTAGTAATAAGCTGACAGATAAAATTATAATATCAATCCATCAATGAACTTTACTTGTGTCAATGTATTTAGCTAATGCAAGGTAATTGGGGACACTGACTGACTGACTGATTGATTGATTGATTGATTGATTGATTGATTGGTTGTCAATTTTGGAGGAAAGATGCCCCACACCACTTGGGATTCTTAACTCTGTTTTCTTTATTTGTATCATTTGTTTCACTGACCCTGAAAAGCCCCTCAGGTGTAGTGGTCAGTTAAGTAGTTACATGAAATAAACACAAGTCATACAATTATTGTATGTGTTTATTTACATGTACATGATACAAACTTACTCTTTGTTCTCCCAGGAGAGGGAAATGAAACTTCAACAGGAAGGTGTTGGTATCAAGATGGACTCAGTGCTCCCTCATTTGGTTTTGGTGAATGATGACTTACTTAGTACTGGCATAGTGGTCTATCACCTTAAGGTAAAATTAAATTTACTGTTTTTTGTTTTCATTTTTTTTTTTAAAGGGAAACAAGATTTGTGCATGACATGTATTTGTTCCAAGAGCAACTAAATGCTCATCGTTTTAGCTCATGTTGAAACAACTGACATTAAAAAAGGCACTGCAGACGCAGACTAATTAGTTGTAAACGTGGCATGAGTACAAGAAGAAAACTGCTAATTGAAGCTAAGAAAAACTAAATTAATGACTGCATGAGCAATCTCAAATGAACAAACTTTGGACTGAAATTTCAAGTCCAAGGAACCAAACAAAAACCACTACAGTTTCTTCATATTTGAACACTGAAGCCATTTGCATCAATCCCCAAAAGGCTGGCAGCAGAGGGAAATAAAATAATACAAAACAACTTTGAGCAGCATGTTTTAAAAAAATTACATGTAATTGAGTTATGAGTTCTCTTAGCAAAGTTTAGATGAGTCATGCTGGTCTGACCTTTGTATTGTTCAGTTTTGGGTTCTTTGAAATGTGAGTAAAAAGTTATCACACACTGGTATTTTGAACCACACCACTTGGGATTCTTAACTCTGTTTTCTTTATTTGTATCATTTGTTTCACTGACCCTGAAAAGCCTCTCAGGTGTAGTGGTCAGTTAAGTAGTTACATGAAATAAACACAGGTATGTATGTGTAAGACACAGGTATGTATGTGTAAGACCTGAAAGTCTAACATCCAGACTAAATCAGATAATGATGATATTATGTTCTTTAAAAATGCACAATAAAAGCAACATTTGTACAATGATATTATATGAAGGGACATTTGCATTTCATGGTTGAGTGCTTCATTGGGAACTTGAAGAATTTGAGTTCCATTATGTAAACATAAGGGTTAGTGCATTCCGCTTGTGCACTGCACAGTCTTCCGTTGTGACAATTTTTATTGTCAAGTCTATGATTACAGGTTTGAAGTAACTGTGATCTTTTGGTTCTTGTGTGATTTTAGGAGGGATTTACAACTGCTGGGCTAGCTGAAAATCCCAAGAAACAGGATATAGGTAATGATTGTTTTGTCATCTTGCTGCAATATTGAATCGTGATCTTATGGTTAATTTTAATTTATCTTACCTGGTTTTGTGAAAACAGACATCAGTGATTGTAAATATTATTTTACAACAGTTTTGATGATCATGCTGTTGGCCAAGTACAGTTTCAATGTACATGAATAGTACATGAAATGTAAATTATTGCACAGTATTTACTATAATTATCATTTGCAGTAATTGCTTGATTTATGCAAGGGACGGATGATTCATCCTAGGGGAGGAAAATGGCTGTCTAGTATAAACACAGGGGATTGGTGATCTGTCTTGGACAAACTTGGGCAAACATTTTGAGTTATTCTTATAATTCCTCTGTGTATAAATGCAGGCAAAGAGACGGATCATAATTATGTCCAGATGAATCATCCACGCTAGTTTGTGTCTCTCAACGCAAACTCTTGTTGTGGTTTTCTGGACGAATGATCTGTCTGTTTGCCTGTATTTATGCACAGTTGAACGGTCAGACTACAGCTGTAGATACCGTTCTTTGCCCAAGTTGTTTCCAGATGGATCATCTGTCTATGGATAGTAGAAAGCAAGCCAATTAATGTGTGGTAGTGATAGCATTCAATTGTAATAACATCTCTGACTTTTTCTGCTGTTTAACAGACTTTGTTTTTCTTGTCCGTTATAGTCTATGATCATTGTTTGTTTCAGTGAGTTTTTCCCACGAAGGAATGTTTTTTATTTAAAAGGAATAGTGTAGAATCAAGGTTGTAATGTCCAAATGCAAGCTGGGACAAATATACTCCCTCAATTGATTTGATATTGTGTTGAACTTCCTATACATGTAACTCTTGCTGTCAGTTACCATTTTGTTTTCTGAGAACCCGTTTGCAGTGATGCATAACATTCATCATTATTATACTAGAATCTGTATGTCATGAAAATCATAGATTATAAAGGATTCCGTTAATGTCTTCTCCAATATACGCTGTACTCTGGCAGATTTTACTGACTTGGAGAAACAAAATCTGGTAACAATATCCACATCTCCTTGGATACTTGGAAATAAATTGCGGAAGTAGAGAATATCACAGCATTTCTAATTTTAGATGTACATGTATGCATCCAACATTCCAGCTGGTTAGAGATCATTCCTGAATTTTAGTTATACTGATACTGTAATTGAAGGGATGAGAGCAAAACACCCTAAGCAACTTCTTCAGTGCATTTGATCACTCCGTAAAATTGCGGCCAAATTTTGTGCAATAAATGGCAAGTAAGTTTTAAATGGAATTACCTAATATCCTAATTAGTGTGACAAAAATAGTAAAGGGAAAAAATTTGGGGGAGGGGGTGAAGAAGAGATTTTTAAGGAGCCCACTGTAATTGGCTCATACGTTAGTGGTCTTCCTTCCTTTTTATATAGGTAAAGCTGAATAAATACATTAAAAAATGAAACCCTGCAAAAGTGACCTAAGACTTGTTTGCCCCGATCCCTTCAACTACAACAGTGTAAATCATCATTTATATTAAAATAAAAGATATTTTGTTTTGTTTTGTAAGAAGCCAGTACATCTAAAAAAAGGGTGAGGGGGCATTAAAGAATACACATGCTATTATGTTTCCATTGCAGTAATCAGCGGTCCAGAAACTGAGCAGAGCCATTGCATCTTTGAACATAACAAAGGCAGTGTTACATTAAACCCCCTGGAGTCAGTGTGTTCAGTGAATGGAAACCCTATTGCAAAACCGACAAGGCTGTTCCAAGGTACTAATGGCCTTTACCAAAGAGAGTGTATGGTTTTTTTTTTTTTTTTTTTTTTTTTTTTTTTTTGATGTGCATGCATACACCTTCATTTATTTATTGATTTCACTGCTTTTCTTTTTACCAATTACATTTTTGAACTCATCAATTTATTTCAAGAAACTTTTAAAAAAGAACTTGTCTCCCCTGTGGGTAACAACAGCTTAAAAGAAAGCATGACTGGTATGAATTTCAGAGTTTTAACTCACAGTACCTTACCCAGACATTTCATCAGTAAGTGATCCAGAAATTGGCTAAAACAGAGGCTACAGTGTATAAAGCGTCTTGCCTCATCTTAAAACAGCAATGTTGTAACCTCAGCACGTGTACACTTGTACCAGAGCCAAGATGGCAACTTGAAGTTGTTGCACCAGGCTTTCATCTGATGGTTGGGGTTGAAGTCTGGCTCTGCTTGCTGTATTTTAACTGTACCTTACATAAGGGACTGTCCATTGATCCACTTATATTGTCTCATGAAGGGACTACATCAAGGCTGTGGACCTCCAGGGAAATCTCGCTTGTCTCTGGTCACAAATACGAGCATGTTGTCTAAACTTGCAGTACATTGTTAATGTGCTAAGATTTGCATGCCAAGTAGGTCCTATGGGAACCTAAGCATGGCCAGGCTTCTAGAGGGGGACGGTCTTACATCATAACAAAGACACCAGTCTCACTTCCACAGTGGAGATACTATTGTGCATCTTGGGTCTCTCTGGAAAATGCTGATTATAATGATGATAATGGTGGTGACAATAAAGATTGTTATCATTGTTATTTTATCGTCGTCATTGTAGTTGTCTTAATTATTACAATAATATTATTGTTGTTGTTGTTGTTGTTGTTATCTATGTTACATTGTATAAATTGTTTAGTATAGTTAGTATAGTATGCCGGTAGTTTTAACATTTACCATAGTTTTAATATTTCCTTAACTTATAGCATGATTTTGTAGGGGTTGACTTTATAATGATGACTTGATTCTGCTCTGTTCACACCCTTTTTGCTCTTATGTAGTCATGTTTGCAAATAAAGTTGTTATAAATAAATGAACGAATGAATAAATAAATAAATAAATGGGGTAACATTAAGACAGCAATAAACTAGTGTCCTATCCTGGGTGAGAAGCATTACTGTCTGTTGTTTCATGCTATAGAAACTGGTTAAAGCTTTACTCATTTCCCTTGCTATTCTCTGACTCAGCCTGTTTTGACTTTCGTTTGTGTTTACTTTGTCAGGTGATGTGATAGTTTTGGGAGCAACAAACGTTTTTCGATTCAACCACCCAAGAGAAGCAGCAGAGCTAAGAGAGAAGAGAAAGGTTAAAATGAAATTAATGTTTTCAGGAAATAGTCAGGGTGCACTTTTTTTCAAAGTCCAAGAAAAGAAAGGGAATTTACAGCAAGGCAGAGAAATTTTAAATTCTTTGTGAGAGTCAGGACAAGTTAGAAAAAGTGTATTTTTAGCTAGCCCTGACGAGTGGGAAAGTATTTCCTTGATGACAGTAGTAAGGTTATTGCAACCAACTGATCGGCAACCCTGATTTTGCTGTGAATACAGGTGTCTTTACGCACCATTCTGAATATTAAACCCACCTTGAATTTGAGATAATTTTTGGGAATTTTCTTTTTTAATGCACTAATCCACAACATGCTTAACAACGTCGTATTCTGTTGTATGTATGTGCCAATGCTTAACATTTTGGTTGTGCTAAAAAAACCCAGAGCTTTGCTTGTGGTTGCATCAATCTATGGAACAACTCATTGTATTTGCTAAGAGAACAATCCACTGTAATCTGTTGTGTTACGTGAAAGCGACTGTTCCATTGCATAAAAATGTAAACCCTTTTAAGTTAAAAGTGACTAGACTCCTTGCAATTTGTGTGCTCATCATTCTAACTGCTAATGTCATTACATGTATCTTGAAACCTATCTGATGCTGTGTTTTGAATGGACCTGCTGGCTCTTAAAGGAAGAGGGTAGGGTAAGTTATCTTACAGTAGAAGGCAGTATTATGTACTGTGAACTTGATGACAGTCGAATGATGATGATGATGATGATGATGATGATGATGATGATGATGATGATGATGATGATGATGATGTCAAAACCTGTGGTGTCCATTGCACCTAAAGGCAATTTTTTTTGGTTTAAGATAATCCCATCTATGGCAAATGTATTTTACCATGTTTTATAATTTTCCTTTTTATGTGTCACACAGAGCATAAAGTTAACAAAACTAGCAGTCATTAGTGGATCCACAACCGTGCTATGAGAGGTATGGGTCTATTCTTGATTTTGTGTCAAACTGCTTTGCATTCAAGTTTTCCAAGAATTTTTGCATTGTAAAACAGTTTGTGACGTAAAATTGAGAATAGACCCATGCTTCTTCCAGCTCGGCCATGGGTCAGAATGATTGCTAGTTTTGCTAGCTTTACCTAACTTGTGTAGCACCTTCAGAAAACCAAAATTTTGAGGTACAAATCGCAAAACATGTTGCTTTTAGTGGACAGATTAATATTAAAACCCCAAAATATTTGAGTTTAGGTGCACTTTAAGGCCGAGTTATAATAAACATTGGTTTTCTGTTTCTGTGCGATCAGATGAAGAGAACACATTCCATGTTGATGATGATTTTGGTAAAAATTATTCCAACCTAGTTTGATATGCAATTTGTTTGTTTCCTGTTTAGGATAATGAATACCAGACAAAGGGAATTGCAAATCAAGCTAGTTTGAAATTATTTTTAACTGATGTAATTTTATTGTTATCCACAACAGATACATTAATTTGTGAAGCAAAGCCTTTACTCTGAACATGCTCCGTGTGTGTGTGCTGTGTTGTAAACTAATTTTCATTTGCATTCCTTATTCTTGAATCTACAGAATTCATTGGGCGGGTCCTCGTCACTTGCTTGGTCTACGAAGTTCCGAAGTGAAACAGACCTAGTGTTCAGAAGAGGAAATGGAACTGAGTGAGTATCTGGTAGTACTTGGAAGTAAACTTGTAGTTTGGAAGATCGTCCGAGTACGAAGTTACTTGATGGACGCATTCCTTAGCTAACAAATAAGCGAAGTATTGCAAAAGCAATTTCGCCTGTTTTTTAAAGGCAGACCTTGTGCTAGGAAAGACTATATACCAGGTTCCAGTTGTTCAAAGGGTGAATTGCACTATCCACTGGAGAACTCAATTGGTTTTACAAGCACTTATCCGCTCGATAGGGATTTATCCAGTGAATAGCGTTATCCATCCTTTGAACAACCGAATTCTGGACTCGTGCTGATTCCGAGGCTCCAGTTCATTTGGAAATGAGCTAAACACAGTATTGTTTTTTCAGGTTGATTCGCTCAAGACTATGGGCAAGCTTGTTAGTTTTGAGAACAAAATGAATTCCCTTGACGGCACTGCACCCCCTAAAATGCTGAGCTGTTTTTGTTTGTTTGTTTGTTTGTTTGCTTGTTTGTTTACCTTGGACGCCCCTTACTTCTCGCTACCACAACTTCATTGTTGGCCAACGTTCTTGTTGCACACTTTTTGGGACTGCGTGAAAGTTTCTGTAAAAAGAACATACCCGGTCGAATGACATTGATAGCGTTAATGAAGATACAAATTCGTGGAACTGGCGCCACGAGATGTGTACAATCCGCTTTGGAAAGGAGAATTTAGCGTTTGTTTATCATCTTTCTTTTTTCGTCTGCAGCGAAGAATCTCTAACCCGACAACTTGAAGAAGCGAGGTAAGGCGTTGTCAACTCAGTGACAAAACACCAGGTTTTGCGAATCTTTTCTGTACAACCATGTTTGCACTTGTAGTTATTTGAGATGTGTGCACGCCAGTGCCCGGAATTATTGCCATTAAAACTTCTTTGCTTTCTCTAAGAAATGAACTAGAAAAACAGAAGCAACTAGAAGCTTTGAGAATTGAAGAAGCCAGGTGAGTGAGTCAAATCTCGAGAGTTTACTCAAAGTCAGGTACAAGATGAAAGACAATTAATTCGTCTGAGAACCATTTCACTCGTCTGAGACTATTCAAAACGGCCTTCGCAACGCATAAGCAGGGGGGAAAGGGCGTACAGAATCGTCCGCTCCCCCACGTTAGCCTCGTGTCATCTCAGTGTCACTCAACGCATGCTTGGCTTAGTGTAAGCACGTGTGTGCGCAAAGGTTGCGCAGTACTGTAATTTAAATGGCACGTGCTCGCAAGCTAATGAACGTGCGATTTCGTTTGGGTAGTTCTCCCGGTTTGAAAGATGTCACTGCTGCATTTTACGTACGTTTAAGAGAGTAAATAGAGAGATCAAGATTCGCGTTTGCGGTCAACGACAAACGGCCAACGGCAGACTACTGGCTTGTCATAAAACCATGACAATTCTCTTATTTCAGATAATTTGTCTCTTTTTAGTTCTTGCTGAGTAGCTGTGACTGACAGGCAAGAAATAAGCTTACATCGAATAATGTTGATTGATTTATAGCAAACGGCAAATTTCAGCCTGACGTTTGCCTTTTGCTGCAAACGTGAATCTTAATCTCTCTAATAGAACGACAACTCGTAAGCCTAGAGTGTTGGTTGAACAGTTGAACGCAAAGATTTTGTCTGGACGGTAACGTTTCTCGTTGTTGATGTTCTTTTCCAGGGCGGATTTTGCATCTCAAATACAAGAAGAATCCAAGCGACTCAATGAAACGAGGTACAATGCAAATTGATGTTCGCTCTTGTTTGCGGAGAGGTGAAAATTGGAACTGAGTTTGACCGTGAGGGATTTAATTGCATTCGATTCGGCAAGATTTCCGCCCATCTTCCGACATTAATTATACATGCATATTCCTATCAAAACTCGATGGAGAAGGAAGAGAAACCTAAGAAGTCTGGACTTTGAAATGTTCCATGCGCGTTATTGGTGATTCATGCGTCACATCTTCGTCACACGCGCAAGTAATGTTCACTGTTTACTTTCCGTCGCAAAATCTGTGCGCAAGCTGAAGCATTTCTTTTGTTTTGAACTGCAGAGCTGAGCTTGAGCGGCAGAGGAGGCTGCATGCCATGGAGGTGCATAGCGTCGAAGAAGCAAGGTTTGCAGGACGCAGTTTATTGGAAAGAATGATTCCTTTTGAAGTCTGTTACCTTTTTTTCGACTCGAGGTTATGAAGAGCGATTAGCGACAATTTCTGTCAAAAGCCTTGCTTTCTTTAGCATTCACAATTTTATTGCGTTGTCCGCATAGACCTTCATGAGAGTCACCAAACTTTTTTTCAAACCTCGTCACTTCTCTTTATAGAAAAGAAAAAACACTCGAAATTATTTCCTTTGTCTTCATGAATTTTATGGCGAAACAAGACATTGTGCAATTGATTAATGGACATTTAACTTGATTATGAGAAAGCACAAGATTTGATGATTTGTTGTGTATCCAGCTGTAGCGGTGCTGAGTCGTGTTTGCACAACATTAAGCTTTTTTTTTGTTTTGAAAGAATTTTTGCATTGCAATGCAGTTTGTGACGTCATCTCAGGAACTGCAGACCGATGCGTCTCACCAGCTTGATCGTCGGTCAGTTGATTTCTAGTTTTGCCGAGTTTTAATTTTAAAGGAGAAAGCGGCAAAATATGTCTGCTATAGGGGAAGACATTCATCTTAACAGAGAAAAACATTTGAGGTCTCCACTTTGAGCTAAGAAAATAATCACCTAACCTGAAAACGTTCGTAAGTGTAGGTAAACTTTCTTTCTGACCTCTACAGGAATAAAGTGGAAGAACTGAACGTGAAACATAATCAGGCCGAAGTCGAGAGAGTAGCGACTGAAGCTGAACTGACTAAAGAAATAGAAAACCGGGAACAGGATTTAAAAGTTCAAAGAGAACAAGTGGATAAGCTCCGTGACGACATCGAGAAAATGAATCGCAAAGCAGATAATGAAGTGTCTGAATTGAGAAAAGAAATACGGCAACAGAAAGAGCAAGAACTGCTGCGTTTGAACGCAAATATGAAACGAATTATGGAGGTCGAGGAAGACAGAGACAAAACAAAACTGCAGGCAATGAAAGAACGTAAGGAGTTAGAGGAAAAATGGGAGGCGGAGTCTCAAAAAATTCAAATCCAGCGAGACATGTTGAAGGAAAAGCAGAAGAATTATGAAAGGAATTTTAACGCCCTAGAAGAGTCCAGGCGGGAAGCCATGCTAGAAATTGAAGAATTTGAATTGGAAAAATCACATGCTCTGGAAGAAATTCGACGCGAAGAGCGTAAATTCGAACAATTAAAAACAGAAAGAGAAGCGGCTCTCCACATCGCTAATAACGATATTGCCAAACGACGGGAGTTGCTGGAACTCGAATTTTTGGAAGAAAAAAAGGGTTTAGAAGAGGAAAGAAATTGCTTGGAGGAGAGGATAAATGGTTGCGAGGTTCTTATGGACATGGCCGCTGACAATTTAGCAGAAAAGCAGAATACACTTGAAATCAGGACGCGAGAGGAGAATGCGAAAATTGCCGAAGCGAAACAGGAACTCAGGGAAATGGAAGAAAACCTGAATCAAACACAACAATCGGCCGAGGAGCAGATGGCGCGCAAGAAACAAGAGTACCAGGAAAAGGCGGAAAAGCAACGAGAAGAAGTAGAAAAAGCGAGGGACCTTTTGCAAGCAAGAACCAAAGAAATTAATGAATTGACACATCGACTTGAGAGTTGTGTCGGGGAGGAAAGATCGCAAATGGAGAAGAAGATCGAATATTCGACGGAAAATGTCAATATGGAGAAAACGCGTTTGGGCTCGCTTGAAGATGCGGAGCGTGCTGCTGCTGAGAATTTTGAGAAAGAAATGGAAGCCGACATGATTCTTTTCGACGAGAGGAAACAAAGTCATAGACAAACAATTGACCTAGAAAGGTTAAACATCGAAGCTTTGGAAGATTTTAAGCGGCAAAAATTGGAAACCGAGGAATCGGAATTTAAAGAAGCTCAGGAGCAGTATAACCGAGCGAAAATGTTGTTAATCGATTCGAAACGAAATCTCTCAGATTTGGATCAAAGACAGAGCAAATTTTCCACAAAAGTAGAAGACGGACTTCTTCGCATGTCGAAGGTTTTAGAAGGAGAGCTATCGGCGCAGGGGAAAAAGGGTGATATGTTTCAACTTCGAGAACACAGAATATCCTTGAAGGAAATTGATGTGGAGGGGAAAATAAAGATCACTGAGAAACAAGAGACCCTGACCGCAGAAGTTGACAAACTGGTGAGTTTGAGAAAGAGTCTTACTTTTGCGCTCGAGGATACGGAGAAAACGCAGGAGAAAGCCGAAGCAGATCTTCGTGAGTTGCAAGGTCGGTTTGATCGCGACCGAGAAGAGGAGAGAACCACCCGAGAAGCGATGGAAGAGAGTTTAAGAGACCTCGAGGAAGAGGCGACGCTTTCACGAAGTCTTAGCGAGAAAGAGATCGGGTCACCGACGACCGTAAGCTTGTTGTTAGCTCACGAGAAGCAAAGGTGAGTAATGACTTGCGGATTGGGGCACGCTGCGTTCAGTTGTAAGTTTTGACGCCGGCGGTTTCCTTTATGAACCGTATTTATTTGAGTCACAATTTTCTCGCGCTTGCTCTCCTATCAATTAAAATGCGGTTTTCCTGGCGCCTGTATCCGCGCTGACCATTTTAAGCATAATTTTCCCCGCACTTACTCGTGCGCACGTTTTTGTGCGCTTTTCGTTGATCACTTGTCTCAAGGATATCTTTTCTTCCCCTCTTTTTTAAATTCAGAATCAAAGCGGAAATGGAAGTGAAGTTAAAAGAGATGGAAAATCATAAAAGTCGCGAGGTAGAGGAGATGCGACTCGAGAAACAGCATCTGCTGTCAAAACTTGACGCTGAAAAACGAGAATTAGAACGACAGAAAGAGGAGCTCGAGTCGTTCATTCACAAAGAGAAAGTCGAACTCGACAAAGAACGTCAGGTTTTAGAGAGAGAAAAACTGGCGGAGATCGAAGGGATTATACGCGCCAAAGAAATGGAAATTGAAGACCTGAAGGAGAAAGCGCAGCATGAAATAGACGAGTTACGTGAAAGGCTTGATGACACAGAAAGGTAGAAGACTGGGAATTTGTGATTTGACCGGGGTAATATTTCGTGGGGGAGGGGGGCTGGGAGATGTGATCGAAATTTTCAGGGTTGGCTAACAGAAAAGGATACCCTAGAGAATGCTACATGGGAGCACGAAGATATGAATTTTATTTTCGATTGGCAAAAGCTATTTTACGAATGAGCGCAGCGAGTGAGTAAAATGCTGTTTTTTAGCACGAGGAGTTGTGATCAACGCGTTTCGGAAATGTTGTTTTTGCCATGAGGTGTTGGGGAAATAAAATTCATATCTTTAAGCCGCCGTGTAATTTTCTTTTTGTTGTGTGTATAAAATTGTGCGAATTAATCCAAACAAGCCACCAATATCAGAAAACCAGAAGGCGGGATAAACAAGTGCGCGCAGACATCCGGGACATGCGGTACCGACATAATTTTGTCATATTTCACTTTCTGAAAATATGAACAATACGAGTGTTCTATTTCTGGTAAAACACTGGCATCCGTGGTGGTCTTGATTACGTTCTTGTTTTTGCCAGGGAGGTGATGTTACTTCAAGAAAAGTTGTCGGCCTACAATGCGTTGGTGGTAAGAAACAAGCCCGCAGGACTTTTGGAACTTATCAGTTTTGTTTTCTCGTTATCAGAAAATTCATTTCAAACCTTGGTGTGATCTGTAATTGTCCAGGTTGCCAATGGCCATGAGGAAGATGAACTTGCTGATGGAGAAGTGATGAATTACATGTGTCGGGATGACGAGGTAAAATCCTGTCACCTTTTGATCTAAAACGCAGCTTTAAAGAAGCGTTACTAACCTTAAGAACCAGGTTTATCGTCGTTTAGCCTCAGAGGTTGAGGCAGTTTGTGCGTTTTAATTGAAGTAACAATCGTCGCGTGCTGGTGCCACCATGTTGATTTTCCTTGAAAGGACGTGGTGGCGTTTCAGTTAGGGGAAAATGGAAAATTATTTCCTTTCTGATTTGTTAGGTCATTAGAATTTAAAGATAAAGGGTGTTTTTATACATCAGCATCGTTTATACCTGGTAAACGGTAAAGCTTCATTAAGGATCATGTTCCGTTCGATATTGAATTCTGGTTCTGTTTTGTTTGCAGAGTGAGGTGTACGGCAGCAATTTAAGCCTGACTGATTCGATGTCGCCGCCAGTTATCACCCCTCCCCCCACGCCTGTTAATCGCTTCCTGGCGACTGTCAGTTCTCACAAACGAAACCAGATTCAAGTCTGCATCCCTCGCTATATCCTGCGGGGCCTGGGGAGAGATTCCTATCACGTTTTCGAGGTCAAGGTAAGAACTGTCTTTTGATAACACAGCTTTCGGTTAGAGGGAGGTGATCAACGTGCATCTCTTTTAAGGATCTTTTGAGACCTTCGAAGATGTTCATGAAATCTTTGAGGATCTTAAGGATCCTCACAATTCTTGCCTTCAAAGATCATTTATGTAACTGAATTATGTTCGTCGGCTAGGATCTCTAGCAGGTCTTTGAATATCTTTAGAGATCTCAAAGGTCCCGTGAATTCTTTCACCAGGGTATGCTACGTATTTACGGCATGAACGATGAAATTATATTTGTTTGTTTGTACATACATGTGTTTTTTTTACTTAATAAATGTTTTCCTTTTTATTTGCTATATTACGCAGCTTCATTTCTTCTCTAACTATGTGTTTTGTATGTATTTTCCAGAGCACAGTTGGTAGTGACACTTGGTCTGTGTATCGCAGATATCGCAAATTTCGTGAGCTACACAAGTCCATGAGGAAACACTATTACGAGGTTGGGCATTAAGGTTGCTTTCTATTGAGAAATTTGGATTTAGATCGTACAGTCGGGATCTGCGGACTTTCAATCGAAAGAATCTCAAGGTGTTGTTTGCAACTGTGTGCAACCAGTACTTGACTTCGTACAACCCTTTTTCAGTCTTCAATAGATATAAAGAGAGAAGTTTCAGCAGCGGTTTTCAATTGAGTGTCGTAAAACCATATTCAAACAAATTACTAAGCTAATCACGTGTTCTGAAGCGAGTACACCATTCAGCTAACCACAAATCCAAGTAATTCAGGACTTGGTTGTACTAGCCAATCAGAATGCAAAACAAGTCAAGGCATGCGACGCCGAGCGCGGGAAAACCTCGCAGTTGGTTTTAGTTTTGCGTCTGATTGGTTGAAAAGTTCGCGCAACATTTTTGTTTCAGTTGTAGAGCAAACCAAAGCAATCACGTTATTGCTTCCCACACTCAATTGAAAACTGCTCTAGAGAAACAGTGATTCTGCTTGGGTGGGTGTGAAGCACTAAACTGTGGTATCAACGGGATTGAAATGGTCAGTTGGTTACCGAAGAGGAAGACGGCGAATCTGACGAAGGTTATTTAAGCTCTAACTGTGAGTAGTTCTCCTTATCAACCCGTCAGATACAAATTTGCCTCAGATTGGTCAATCTGACTTAGAGGAAGCGGATTTCACTTATAACATGTCCTAGCTACCATGGTAACCTTGATAACCCTTATCTGTAACTTTGTCTAGGACGGAACTCGTTGATAACATTCGGCACATGGACAGAAGAACCTATGCGTTCTAGCCTCCCCCCGCCTCCCTCCTTCATTATAGCTCCTCCCCTGTCTTATCTTGGATGCGGAAGTCCGTAATGATAGGGCAGTATTGCAAAGCCCCTAGAAACCTTGCTATTTGGTGGCCGGAGGGGGGGGGGGGTTGCGTTGTTAATTTGCGCTTGACCCCACCAAACTGGTGTCACTTGCCTGTTTCTTACGCCGTTTTTCTTGTTTTGTGTTTTAATCCCAGGTTGGGGCGCTGGACTTTCCTAACCGTCGCTTCTTCGGCAATAGGGCAGAGGAGTTTGTGAGAGCGCGGAGGGCGCAGCTGGAGGTCTGTCATCGACTTGTTTTTAGATTTGTATGTTTGTTTAACTTAAAGTATCAAGGGTCAAGCGTCAATACCACGACAATAGGTCCCTTCCTAGCAGTAAAGAGCGTTGATCTGTTGTATACTTCTTTTTCGTTTCTTTGCAGGTCTACCTTCAATCATTCATTGGGCTTTGTTCCAAGATACCCGATTGCCCAATATCATCCATGACAGGCCGGCCCCTCACCAAAAGAGACCTCTGTGATTTCGCTCCGTTTTTTAAACAGGGAATCTTTGAGCAGACTAAAAACTACTCTGCCTAACTCTGCAAAAGTGGAGTCGTATCGCTTTTAACTGAGTGAAAAGGCTTCACAATTGCCTTGGTCAAGCACTCGTGCGCCTACCGATTGGCCAGAAGCGCTCGTGCATTTTCCCGCGCTTGGCGCGGGCGACACACATCTGCTTGAGTTCGGATTGGCTCGTTCGATTGCCAGCGTCAATTGTGATTGGCCAGGATACTTAGTGTTGATGTTGGTTATACGAGGCTTGAAAAAACTCGTAGTGTAGTGTTCCGAAATCTCGGAGTGTAAACACGCGGCTATCCGAATGTATAAAAACAAGTGCAGCGTGGGAGGTTGCAAACTGGCCTTTTATTTCGTATTCAACTAGTCAAGATATTTATTATGGGCCCCATTTTGTGAGGGAAAGATAGCTATTTTCACTGAACGTTTTCTTGATGAGGAAGGCAGTTTGTGATCTTCTTTTCTCCTTTTGCATGTAGCATTTGATACTTTATATCGACAGCATGTACTCACGTGCTGCCCAGCGGCCATATTGGTTTCTCAAAACAAAAGGAAGGTTTTGCATCAAAATAGAGTTCAATTCCCAGAAGAGAGTGGGTTACTTCTCCAATATGGCCGCCACAATATTCAGTGAACACACTCTTTGAGAAGAAGAACTTCATTTTCGAGTTATTCTGTCCTCAAAGAGTAGCTTGATTTGTGGTCTTTCGTTTTGGTATCCCGTGGAAGTCAGTAAGAATTTCGGTATCTCAGAATTTAGAAATACTGATGTGGCTTGTGTAAAGCGGTTGTGTAAAGCGTATTAGCGTGACAGAATTAGAGTATCGACGTCACGCAAATTAGTGCTACAATTAAAATAATTGATAACAAATAGGGAAGTATTTATTCTTTTAGTTTGGGGTTGAAAACTGAAATAATCGATAAGTTTTTGTACTTTTAAGTGCTCATTTGGCGCATAGTTGAACAGTAATGTTATTTTAAGTATAATTATGCTTTCCTAAAGAATAGCAGAGTGAACGGTATTTGGTAAGATCTATTTATTTGTGTATATAAAGGTTTGTCAATAATCACTTTTCTTATTTAAATAATTGGCTCTCGTCTCCTTTGATAAATTCTTGAAATGTCAATTTTGATCGATAATCGGGGAATGTAACCTTGCATGTATTTTGGTATTGCCGCAGCAATGTTTGGAGCAAGAACGCCGGCGGAGATTGTCGTAATGGGAGTTGTTGATGTCCATGTAACATTCGCTTTAGGTTACCAACTAGGTTAACAACTTACAAAGCTAAAAATAAATAGAGTGCTATAAGAATAAAAATTTGAGAAGTTCGTCCGAGAAAATAAAGTTTTCTTAGTATTGATTTTATACCAGCAGGTTGTTCATTTTTGTGTTTGTGTACTAAGCCTATATCAAACCAGCACGACAGTGGTTTGAGAATTTGCTTGAGCTTAAGCTCTAGAAGAATTGAAAACCACGCACTCGATGAAAACTAGGACAAAACTAATTTCTCCCTTTGTGATGAAGCCCTCATTTTCCTTTGCTTCTTTTTTCCCTTCTTCGAACACAACTAGGTGCCCGTGGTCTGAATCTCTTACCCGGAGTCTTCTGGCCCGATTACAAAAGCAAAAGAGACTGAAAAAAATGTTTATTTTGCCACATTGTATATAGTATTTACGTGTGTAGTACGGTGCGTAATTTGCCAATTTGTCGTGTACAGTACATACCAGAATAATTGCGCATGCATCAAAGGTATGGTTTACTTCCGATCATTTCAATCGTTTAAAAAAACAAGCAAAATTTCAACGGTTGTTTCGAGAGCCGCTTATTCCTTCGAGCTTGCGTAGTGGGGAGAGATTTGATCGTTATTTTATTTTATTTTTATATTTATATGTATTCATTTTTTTCAATTTATTATTATTATTTTTATTTTTTGCTTTACGGGAATGCACATGAGCAGTATTTGAGGGTAACTGAATATTTTTTAAGTGCAAATCATCGTTTTGTCTCCCATGAGCATGTGTGGCCCTGTGGGATTTATGATACGTGATGACGTCATAGAGTCGACATTTGGCCAGCTGCATAAATTTGCATGTCGTATAGTATCCTTGTTGTGCACGGAAAGAAAAAGCGACGAAAATGTACGCAAGTTAGTGTTAGCCTCATTGCTCAACCTTAGCGTGGAGACTCGATGAATAGAATGGACGTTAGCGAGTTTTCAAGGTAAGTGCAAAAGAACCCTTGGAGTACTAAAGTTATGTGAAGAGGGTTGATTTTTCTAAACAGCTGATGTTCAGTTCGTTGATCTAGTGCCACCCAAGGGAGTTGTTCAGTTTTGAAGCGTGATTGATTGTCTCATTGCTTGTAAATCACCCACGTTGAAAACAGCACTGGCTGCAAAACAGTTTTAGCCATTTTCACGACGCTGCGCATTACCATGTTGTTAACACGAGGGCTTGTGCACAAGTGAACAGAAATACTCGATATATTTTTACTTGAGGACTTGGCGCCAAGGTGTAGCCCAGGCCTACACGAGCCGCCGGTCCTTAGAGGACTAGGCCCGACTGGGTTGATTTTCAAAATTGAATGTTAAAAATATAAATCATAGTGTTCAAAGCTCTTTGAAGCTACAGTATGGAAAGTCCATCACAACAGCCATTTGTTAGCTATCGCATATGTGCACGATGTTTTAAGTTATGAGACTTTTGCCGATTTAACTTTATCAGAACTGTCAGCTAATGAGCAGGAAAAGAGAGGATTTTCTGGCTAAAATGATGGTTCTTGCACGTTGGTGCCTAAATGTAGCAATACGTTTTCAAAATGAGAACGGACGCAATATTACTTTGTCATTTTCAGGTGACAATTGGGTGATAAGAAGGCAATATAACATTACGTTGTTAGTAATATAACGTTCACCAGCCATTAGGCTACTTGTCGAGTTTTTATTTCGATCGTTGAATATAAAAGGAGAATCTCTTGCTGTAAATGTATCAGCTATAGGATCTTGAAAGGAAAAGAACATGCAGCAAAAGAACTATGCAATGCAATGTAGACATAACGGAGGATCAGTTGAAAAATACGCGCAACTGGTGTTACTGTTGTCGTAGAAGTAAAGTATCTTTCCAGAAAATACAGCTTTGTTTGGAGAATTGATATGGCTCGTATCCGTGAAAATTCACAAAAGCCACGAGTTAGCCAATTGCCAACTGCCTTCCCAAGTCTTTGTCAACCGACGACAACCCTCCCAATAGCGTGGATGCTAATATATGGCTCTTTTCTACTCCTGAGAGCAGTTGGCTAGGCTTTCAGCTACTTGCCTTCATAGAGAGTTTGTATACAGCCCTTAGACTGTGGAAGAACTGGTAAATGGTGAACAAATTGAGATTTGACCAGATCAAAGGGAAATTTCTGGTTCACATGCAAATAACAATATCTCGGACTTTGTAAATTCTGCCGACTGAAAAATATTTTTCCTCGCCACGCATCCATTTGATCTTGAAGTATCGAATACTTTTATGTGTCAATATTGCCCCTCCAGCTCAATATAGTCATATATTGAAGTTAATTGAGGGATTAAGAAAGTTGTTTTTTAATAGCGGTAATTATTAAGATGCTCTATTACCCCATGCAAAACTTTGCGGTTTTTCATAGTTTTTAATCGTCTTTATAAAGGAGCCTTTTCTTCAAAATAAGATAACATTGCCGCTAATACTGTCGCAAACGACCAAAATGCAGCGCAAACGATCTGGAGAAGAAAAAATCCACATCGCATCTTTGGATGTGAGAAACTACCGTCCTGACGAAGTTAGCCTTCGTGTCGAGGGAGACAAATTGCTGGTGAAAGCTAAGCATTACGCAGATGGTAGCTTTGGTTTCGAACGAAACGAGTTTCAACGTACTTACACCGTCCCTCAAGACGCGGATCCCGGCAGCATAACCTCCAAGCTTTCCCAAGATGGTTACCTCACTATAGAGGCCACCAAACGAGTAGTGAAATTGGAAAACGATTTCGCGGTTGGTGGGTTTGAAACTCGGGCTGGAGAAGTCGCCAGGATTGACGACAAGAAGTTTAGCGTTTTGTTGGATGTGACGAATTTCAAGCCTGAAGAAATCAAAGTTAAAGTCGTCGGAAATGAATTATCGGTAAGCGCCAAACACGAGTCTGAAAAGGAAGGCCATTTTACCTCCCGTCAATTTAACCGACATTTTGTGCTGCCAAAAGATGTTGACATGACTTCTGTCATTTCTCGCCTTACTGATGAAGGAAAACTTTTGGTCGAAGCTGAAAGAAAAGCGCTGCCGCCTCCGCAGGAGAGATTAATAAGCATAGAGAAGGACAAAAAGGCTTGAACTGCGCTTAATGCAATTAAAACCAAGGAACTTGAACGCATTTCTTAATGTGTTTCAGACCCGGCAACTATTTATACCTTATTAAAGGAGCATGCAAAAAGGACTCTTGTTGCAGCGTTAAATCACCCCTGATGAAGGCACTAGGCAGGAGTGTCGAAACGTGGGGTCGTGAATTGTAACTTTTCAAGTTTCGTTTATTAAATCTTCAAACCAAGGTAGCATCAAGTTATGTTTGATTGTCCACCTGGTTGCAGTGTGAATCTTAACAAACCTGTTACAGACGTGTCTTATACGTACTTTTTGACTTAAAACCTGGTTAAAGGAGCACGCTCAACCACAGTGCTTTGCGCACAGTTGTTGTTGTTATTCCGGGAACTCGTTTCTGGTCCTCAAATGCCCACCTGTCAGAAACATTCCAGAGCAAAGATGGACAAAAGCGGCTCTGATTCGATCGACATAACAAACGAAAATGAGCACAGTTGCCATTTTCTGTAATACAGAAAATGTTGAATATGTCAGCTTTGCCTGCAATGCATTCTGGTTGAGCGTGCTCCTTTGAAAGAAAACGTCAAAACGTTTCCTGATTGGTTAAAGAATTGTGGTAAGGTTTGTTTGCTGTCCTGCAATTATTTCTTCTTTTTTTACCATATGCTACTATTCACAGCATCTTTTTTTCAGTCAGAGTGCTAGTTTGTTCTCTTGGGGCCGGTTCCTGAAAAGTGTAATAACTCTATTCCAGGGGTAAATGTGCTGGAATAAGGCACATTTATTCCTGGAATAGAGTTATTACATCTTTCAGGAACTGGCCCCTGAACCACACTTCTAATAATCAGTTATATAGAAGGTAAGATATGTTTTTTGGCTAACGCGCTGTCTCATATTAAGTTAGGCACATAAGAATCGACAAGTGGTCGGAAATCCGATCAAACAACGACCTGGATCCCGTTTGTCGAAAGTCCCGAAAACTTTTCGGGCCCGAAAAACCAGTTGTAATTTGTAAATCTGCGATCTTCTTATTCCATAAAGCTGGACTTTTAATGATGCTTTCATATTTTGTCGCGATAAGAAAGTCAAAATTCCTTCCAACATTTCAAGCCTGGAAATGTGTTCAACACGAAAACGCGCTATAAAAGGAATGGTACCTTAGGTACCTGCGAATCCATTGTCAATTAACCGTCGACGCATACAGAGCTCTGTAAAAATTTGTGCAATAAAAGACTGTGCGAGCGGTAGGAAATCATTCATAAGACAACAAAAATCGGTAAATTATGTTTTCCATGCATTTACTGAACACTTAGCAACACCTCAAGTCACACGTGTTTCTTTTACTATGACCGTTGGTCGCCATTTTGTCTTGTTAGCTCCCTCGAGCTGAAACAGGGGGAGGAGCCATCCCTTTTATAGCACATTTCGTGTTTAAGTTTTAAGATCCATAGGAAGTTATGGCAACCGGAAAGGCCCGACAATTTTCGGGGCTTTGGTCGAGAAACGCTCGGCTGATTCCGTGGCTTTACTCAGAGTCATGGGGCTCAATTTTTCCATTTATCTCATACCCAGATCTCCCAAGCCCAGGCGGTGAACCCTTTTAATTCACGCCGTAAAAGACATTCCTAATATTTTCATGTGTTACCTTCTTGTAATTTACGCGAGGGTGGAAATCCATCTTATCCTGTTGGAAAAATGCAAGTTATGTATCTCCCCAGTGGTACGTATTGGAGCATAAAGGCATCTGCGCATGCGCAGAGGAAATAGTTACAAGAGGGCAAAACAAAAACAGAACCTGCGGCGGTACCTCTGGACATTTAAGCCGGAGCGGTGTACCATGACGAGTCTCCCCGAGATTTCGGCCCGCGGATCGCGTGTGCCAGTTCTTGCGAGGCCCCTTGCAACTTTCGGATACCTGTCCCCGATAGGCAGTGAGGGAGAGAAATGTCGGCCCCTAGACCATATGTGACAGATCCCTTTCGTACTTGCAGCTCAGGTCCGTTCTAGTTAAAGTACGATTTCGAGTCATTATATATTAGAGAGTGCATTCAGCGTGTCTTCCATATGGTACGCAAACCTTTTTTTTCTTTTGGTACGCATTGAAGTTTGCGCATGCGGATTTCCTCAAAATGATAAAAGGACAATAGTCCAGTTTCGAATTCGCCAAAACCGCTGGATAAAAGTACAAAAGGCACATCTGCACAGGGTTAACCTCGACCTGAAGCATACCGGTGAGAATTGTCACACTTCTGTGTGTTGTTTTATTTTATTATTCAACGCTTTCTTGCTGGTATTTGTGAATATTTTTCTTCAGGTTGAGGCTAACCCTGTACAAAGGCGCCTTTGATTTTTTTATCCAGCGGTCTAAGTGATTCGAAACTCGGCTATTGCTGTGTATTTCAAATGTTAGATGCTACCTTGCTGGCATGAAAAAGCAATTACTTATGTTAATTCGTTTAAAGTGCACCTAACCCCAAAATATATTTTTCGCTAAAACAAATCTTTACTCCTGTTTGAAACACACTGAGAATTGTCTCCTGTTTTCCACCAAATGTTAACTTTTTATAGGCTTCAAAACTGAGCCTTATTTGGTTCATGACCGAGTCAGAAGGGGCATGGGTCTATTCCTGATTTGACGTCACGAACTGATTTACATGCCATTAAGTCTTTGTAAACATGCATGCAAAATAGTTTGTGACGTCAAATCAGGAATAGACTCATGCCCCTTTTGACTCGGTCGTGTACCAAATGATGTTTAGTTTTGCGTAATTAAGTTTTGGAAGCCTATAAAATGTCAAGATTTGGCAATAGTAGGAAAAATAGGCAAATGCGTTTCAAACAGATGCAAAGATGTATTGTAGCGAAAAAATATTTTGGGGTCAGGTGCACTTTAAGCACGTATAAGTAGTTCAGTTTAACATCTTGTATTCGAGTTTGTCTTCGTTCGTCTTCTTGTTGTTGGTTTGTCGTGCATAGTTTAGGTTTTGGTGGGGGGGGGGGGG
>BLFK01001130.1:1111485-1148985 GCA_014634185.1 Astreopora myriophthalma
TTAGTTTGTCCACCAGCTTCGCGTTACCCAATTTTGCCAAACTATAATTTGGAGAAGTGACTGACGTTTCTGCTAGTTCAGTAAAACCCATACCCGGTGTCACGTCGTTACAATTTCCTACCCATAAGTAAAAAATGGAAAAACATCTACATTTTCACGAAGCGAAAGAGTTTTCGGAGCGCTTGCGATCCTTTGATTTCCATTTTGGTTTCTTCATCCAAGAGTGAGATTTAGAGGTGCCATGACACTGAAATTGTGCCAGGTACGTGACAGAATATTCAGATACTGAACGCTCGCTGTTTGCAACCTTTTATCGAAATACATTGGCAGGCCCCCTCTGTAATTCGAAATAGAGGTTGCAGTTTAAGGAAAATAACAAAATCAGGCGAATAGCATCTTACTTACGAGTAGAAAATTGCCTCGAGACAATGCTTTTCAACTCTCTCAAATCACACCACTTGATCAAATCCTGTGAACAAACATGTCTGAAATTTAACGCCAACTTTAAATTTCTTAAGCCTTACGTACACAGCCCAGAAACATAGTTTCGACAGATTACTATTGAAACAGCTTGTTACCACTCGAAACGTTGTTTGCCCCTCTAAAGAGAAATGCCAAGGTAGTCTAGACTTGTCAAGCAACGCCCAAATGATTTTTTCGTTCCGTTACAGCTTTTAAATGCGTACAAACGAGTTACACGTGATGTACATTTTTTTATCGTTCCAAGATAGATTTCCGTTGGATTGCCTTCAGCGAAGTGTCCAGTTCAAAACAGTGCTGTCATAACGAAACGAGATCTCCAAGCCGAGGAATCAAATTGGTTCATCTTGAATAGCTACGAAGCAGAGGGCGGGAAAACGAAGACGAATGGATGCAAGCAACACCAGATAAGTTGAGTTGAACTACTGAGTACAACTAGTTCCAAAGAACTGTATTCATTCTAATTCTCCACCAGCTTTGCCTAATTTTGTGAAACTTAATCATTAAGTTTTTAACAGACCGCATAATCAGATTCTATATTTTTTTCAGGCCTAATAAAGTGCGCACTTGTGTTACACTTCCACTTTTTCTCCTTTCAGAGTCAATTTCTACTGTACTCGTGATCAGCAGTGCTTGACAGAGTCCGTTTAAAAAGAAACTATCTTCGAAAGAAGACCAATGAGACCACCTAAGTTAAGTTGAGCTAACGTATTTTGTAAATAAATGCAGGTAGACCGCCGGCTAAGGGTAGATTTGGTAACCTAGGACCTCTGCCGGTTCGTAACCGCCATCTTAAAATATCATGGAGGGCCCCCCCTATCATTCGATACAGGCGTTACCAACTTCCAGCGACCTACCTAGCGGACGCTCTCATTTGATTTATTTATTTTAACAGCCACTTGACAAAATATTCAGATAGAACACAAGCTGCTCTACCTACAAGTAAAAGATGCTACAGCCTGATGTTGTGATATTCCTTAACATGACAAATATGTTACACGAGAGATGTAAGATGAATTCCAGGCGCACTAATCAAGGATTGCCACGCACTAGCATCCATCTCAAAATAGCAGTGCGAGGAAAGGACACAGACTTGAACCAGTGCTGCATCTTAAAGAGAAAACAAACCTCGTCTACCAAGCAAGACAGAACAAGGAAGACGAGTTGAGTTCATTTAAACAACTATAATAACTATTACTTCGCCCCAATTTTGTGAAAGCATAACTTTCCAAAAGTGACCAAATTTCTCAAAGTTTAAAACAGTTGCCTACCCATTAGTAAAGAAGCTGTTGCCTGATCTTATGATTTCCTTAAAATCGGAAAACATCTGCACTTTTTTCTTTTGTTCCGTACTAAGCCCAAGAACTACTTTTGACAGGTAATGTTTTCATTCAGATACTAACTTACGACTACTCACCATTATTTGGCTGCCTACGAGCAAATATTCTTATGAACACGTTTTTCACGTTATTGATTTATTTGGTCATACTCCCACCTTTTTGTGGAAAGTTCTAAATGTGCACAAATTAATTACACGTGATCTTTTCTTTTCTTTCAGCTCGATTTCTGCTGGACTGTTGCAAACAAGTATAAAGCCCAAAACATCAGTGTTGAGGGAGCAGATCTCGCATGACTGCCGCGGAAGAATAAAGAAAGAAGAAATAAAGCAAGCAAGACCAGATCAGTTAAGTTAAACTTGTATGACTAACATTAAACGAGTCTGTGTATTTCATTCTAATTTCCTCTAATATTCCTTAAACTGGCTAACATCTACACTTTGACGATTTCTAATGGATTTGACCGCACGATCTCTTGCTTTCCTTTCGGCGTTTTCACCCAGTAATAAGATTTTGAGCTGTTATCGCACGTGAGATAGTGCTAGCCACCCGGCTAAATGTCCAGGAAGATCGCAGTTTGTTTGTAACCGTTTTCTGGAAGTACATTGGCGGGTCCCTCTGTTAGTCCATAGAGCTTTTACAAACTGTCAGTTTTATAATGTGGTTCGTACCAATTCAAGTTCCATGACAACTTTAAATCTTGTCTCAAGTTACATCACAATTTAAAATTTTAAAATGTGACCAATATTCCGATAAATGCTTGACTTCATTAACTACACAGCAAGCACTTTGTTCCACACATCAACAACAGGACAAAGAGACCAGTGAAACAAAAGAACAACAAATGCTCAAGATAAGTAGATCTATTCTGATTCTATTCTTGACTTCAATAAATGCACAGAACGCACTTTAAACGATAGTACTCATCATGTTACTTTGTTGCTAGACCGCATCAAGGAATGGCCGAAAAAAAGACAACTGAACGAGGAAAAAATACCCAATATTAAGTTAAGCAGATCACTTGTCTATGTATGTTGATTTCAGGAAATGCACAGCAAACACTCGAGACAATAGTACTCACCACGCTACTTTCTTCCTAGACCGTATCAAGGGCAGGAAAAGAAGACTAGTGGAGGAGGACAACAAAGCAGTGTTAAGTTAAGTAAATCTCTTCTGTATCTATGTTGACTTGAACAACAAACAAACCCTTGAGACCATAACACTCATCATGTTACTTTGCCAATAGACCGCACCAAGGAGAAGCCGAAAAGAAGACTGATGGAGGAAAACAACGCAACAACCCAGTGTTAAGTTAAGTAGATCTCTTCTGTATCTATGTTGACTTGAAGAAATGCACAACAAACCCTTGAGACCATAATACTCATCATGTTACTTTGTTCCTAGACCGCACCAAGGAGAAGCCGAAAAGAAGACTGATGGAGGAAAACAACGCAGTATTAAGTTAAGTAGATCTCTTCTGTATCTCTCTTGACTTGAAGAAATGCACAAGCCCTTTAGACCATAACACTCATCATGTTACTTTGTTCCTAGACCGCACCAAGGAGAAGCCGAAAAGAAGACTGATGGAGGAAAACAACGCAACAACCCAGTGTTAAGTTAAGTAGATCTCTTCTGTATCTATGTTGACTTGAAGAAATGCACAACAAGCCCTTGAGACCATAATACTCATCATGTTACTTTGTTCCTAGACCGCACCAAGGAGAAGCCGAAAAGAAGACTGATGGAGGAAAACAACGCAACAACGCAGTGTTAAGTTAAGTAGATCTCTTCTGTATCTATGTTGACTTGAAGAAATGCACAACAAGCCCTTGAGACCATAATACTCATCATGTTACTTTGTTCCTAGACCGCACCAAGGAGAAGCCGAAAAGAAGACTGATGGAGGAAAACAACGCAACAACGCAGTGTTAAGTTAAGTAGATCTCTTCTGTATCTATCTTGACTTGAAGAAATGCACAACAAGCCCTTGAGACCATAATACTCATCATGTTACTTTGTTCCTAGACCGCACCAAGGAGAAGCCGAAAAGAAGACTGATGGAGGAAAACAACGCAACAACGCAGTGTTAAGTTAAGTAGATCTCTTCTGTATCTATCTTGACTTGAAGAAATGCACAACAAGCCCTTGAGACCATAATACTCATCATGTTACTTTGTTCCTAGACCGCACCAAGGAGAAGCCGAAAAGAAGACTGATGGAGGAAAACAACGCAACAACGCAGTGTTAAGTTAAGTAGATCTCTTCTGTATCTATCTTGACTTGAAGAAATGCACAACAAGCCCTTGAGACCATAATACTCATCATGTTACTTTGTTCCTAGACCGCACCAAGGAGAAGCCGAAAAGAAGACTGATGGAGGAAAACAACGCAACAACGCAGTGTTAAGTTAAGTAGATCTCTTCTGTATCTATCTTGACTTGAAGAAATGCACAACAAGCCCTTGAGACCATAATACTCATCATGTTACTTTGTTCCTAGACCGCACCAAGGAGAAGCCGAAAAGAAGACTGATGGAGGAAAACAACGCAGTGTTAAGTTAAGTAGATCTCTTCTGTATCTCTCTTGACTTGAAGAAATGCACAACAAGCCCTTGAGACCATAACACTCATCATGTTACTTTGTTCCTAGACCGCACCAAGGAGAAGCCGAAAAGAAGACTGATGGAGGAAACAACGCAACAACCCAGTGTTAAGTTAAGTAGATCTCTTCTGTATCTATGTTGACTTGAAGAAATGTACAACAAACCCTTGAGAACATAATACTCATTATGTTACTTTGTCCCTAGACCGTATCAAGGGCAGGAAAAGAAGACTAGTGGAGGAGGAGAACAACGCAGTTTTAAGTTAAGTAGATCACTTTCCTTATCGATTCTTTCTTACGTGCCCAAATTTCAAGTTGCCATGGAACTTGACTTGGTGCAAATCATGGGGTAAAATGTTGGCGTTTGTCGCTGGCAGTTGGTAGCCGTTCTATGGAATTACAATGGCGGGCCCACATTGTAAATCGATACAGTGATTACCGAGTGCCAGTGATCACCTGGAGATTTTGCCACTTGGCTTGTACCATTTCAAGTTAAATGACAATTTGAAATTTTAGCACGTGATGAAGAATCCGACAACACTTTGACTTCAAGAAATTTACAGAAAGCACTTGAGACCATAACACTCATCATGTTACTTTGTTCCTAGACCACACCAAGGAGAAGCAGTAAAAGAAGACTGAAGGAGGAAGACAACGCAGTGTTAAGTTAAGTAGATCTCTTCTGTATCTCTCTTGACTTGAAGAAATGCACAACAAGCCCTTGAGACCATAATACTCATCATGTTACTTTGTTCCTAGACCGCACCAAGGAGAAGCCGAAAAGAAGACTGATGGAGGAAAACAACGCAACAACGCAGTGTTAAGTTAAGTAGATCTCTTCTGTATCTCTCTTGACTTGAAGAAATGCACAACAAGCCCTTGAGACCATAATACTCATCATGTTACTTTGTTCCTAGACCGCACCAAGGAGAAGCCGAAAAGAAGACTGATGGAGGAAAACAACGCAACAACGCAGTGTTAAGTTAAGTAGATCTCTTCTGTATCTCTCTTGACTTGAAGAAATGCACAACAAGCCCTTGAGACCATAATACTCATCATGTTACTTTGTTCCTAGACCGCACCAAGGAGAAGCCGAAAAGAAGACTGATGGAGGAAAACAACGCAACAACGCAGTGTTAAGTTAAGTAGATCTCTTCTGTATCTCTCTTGACTTGAAGAAATGCACAACAAGCCCTTGAGACCATAATACTCATCATGTTACTTTGTTCCTAGACCGCACCAAGGAGAAGCCGAAAAGAAGACTGATGGAGGAAAACAACGCAACAACCCAGTGTTAAGTTAAGTAGATCTCTTCTGTATCTATGTTGACTTGAAGAAATGCACAACAAGCCCTTGAGACCATAATACTCATCATGTTACTTTGTCCCTAGACCGCACCAAGGAGAAGCCGAAAAGAAGACTTATGGAGGAAAACATCGCAAGAACGCAGTGTTAAGTTAAGTAGATCTCTTCTGTATCTCTCTTGACTTGAAGAAATGCACAACAAGCCCTTGAGACCATAATACTCATCATGTTACTTTGTTCCTAGACCACACATCAAGGACAGTAAAAGAAGACTGAAGGAGGAAAAAAACGCAACAATCCAGTGTTAAGTTAAGTAGATCTCTTCTGTATCTATGTTGACTTGAAGAAATGCACAACAAGCCCTTGAGACCATAATACTCATCATGTTACTTTGTTCCTAGACCGCACCAAGGAGAAGCCGAAAAGAAGACTGATGGAGGAAAACATCGCAAGAACGCAGTGTAAAGTTAAGTAGATCTCTTCTGTATCTATGTTGACTTGAAGAAATGCACAACAAACCCTTGAAACCATAATACTCATCATGTTACTTTGTTCCTAGACCACACATCAAGGGCAGTAAAAGAAGACTGAAGGAGGAAAAAAACGCAACAACCCAGTGTTAAGTTAAGTAGATCTCTTCTGTATCTATGTTGACTTGAAGAAATGCACAACAAGCCCTTGAGACCATAATACTCATCATGTTACTTTGTCCCTAGACCGCACCAAGGAGAAGCCGAAAAGAAGACTGATGGAGGAAAACATCGCAAGAACGCAGTGTTAAGTTAAGTAGATCTCTTCTGTATCTATGTTGACTTGAAGAAATGCACAAGCCCTTGAGACCATAACACTCATCATGTTACTTTGTTCCTAGACCAAACCAAGGAGAAGCCGAAAAGAAGACTGATGGAGGAAAACCACGCAACAACCCAGTGTTAAGTTAAGTAGATCTCTTCTGTATCTATGTTGACTTGAAGAAATGCACAACAAGCCCTTGAGACCATAATACTCATCATGTTACTTTGTCCCTAGACCGTATCAAGGGCAGGAAAAGAAGACTAGTGGAGGAGGAGAACAACGCAGTTTTAAGTTAAGTAGATCACTTTCCTTATCGATTCTTTCTTACGTGCCCAAATTTCAAGTTGCCATGGAGCTTGACTTGGTGCAAATCATGGGGTAAAATGTTGGCGTTGGTCGCTGGCAGTTGGTAGCCGTTCTATGGAATTACAATGGCGGGCCCACATTGTAAATCGATACAGTGATTACCGAGTGCCAGTGATCACCTGGAGATTTTGCCACTTGGCTTGTACCATTTCAAGTTACATGACAATTTGAAATTTTAGCACGTGATGAAGAATCCGACAACACTTTGACTTCAAGAAATTTACAGCGAGCACTTCAGACCATAGTACTCATCATGTTACTTTGTTCCTAGACCACACATCAAGGACAGTAAAAGAAGACTGAAGGAGGAAGACAACGCAGTGTTAAGTTAAGTAGATCTCTTCTGTATCTCTCTTGACTTGAAGAAATGCACAACAAGCCCTTGAGACCATAATACTCATCATGTTACTTTGTTCCTAGACCGCACCAAGGAGAAGGCGAAAAGAAGACTGATGGAGGAAAACAACGCAACAACGCAGTGTTAAGTTAAGTAGATCTCTTCTGTATCTGTGTTGACTTGAAGAAATGCACAACAAACCCTTGAGACCATAACACTCATCATGTTACTTTCTCCCTAGACCGTATCAAGGGCAGGAAAAGAAGACTAGTGGAGGAGGAGAAGAAGGCAGTTTTAAGTTAAGTAGATCACTTTCCGTATCGATTCTTTCTTACGTGCCCAAATTTCAAGTTGCCATGGAGCTTGACTTGGTGCAAATCATGGGGTAAAATGTTGGCGTTGGTCGCTGGCAGTTGGTAGCCGTTCTATGGAATTACAATGGCGGGCCCACATTGTAAATCGATACAGTGATTACCGAGTGCCAGTGATCAGCTGGAGATTTTGCCACTTGGCTTGTAACATTTCAAGTTACATGACAATTTGAAATTTTAGCACGTGATAAAGAATCCGACAACACTTTGACTTCAAGAAATTTACAGCGAGCACTTCAGACCATAGTACTCATCATGTTACTTTGTTCCTAGACCACACATCAAGGACAGTAAAAGAAGACTGAAGGAGGAAGACAACGCAGTGTTAAGTTAAGTAGATCTCTTCTGTATCTCTCTTGACTTGAAGAAATGCACAACAAGCCCTTGAGACCATAATACTCATCATGTTACTTTGTTCCTAGACCGCCCGAAGGAGAAGCCGAAAACAAGACTGATGGAGGAAAACAACGAAACAACGCAGTGTTAAGTTAATTAGGTCTATTCTGTATCTCTCTTGAATTGAAGAAATGCACAACAAGCCCTTGAGAGCATAATACTCATCATGTTACTTTGTTCCTAGACAGCACCAAGGAGAAGCCGAAAAGAAGACTGATGGAGGAAAACAACGCAACAACCCAGTGTTAAGTTAAGTAGATCTCTTCTGTATCTCTCTTCACTTGAAGAAATGCACAAGAAGCCCTTGAGACCATAATACTCATCATGTTACTTTGTTCCTAGACCGCACCAAGGAGAAGGCGAAAAGAAGACTGATGGAGGAAAACAACGCAACAACGCAGTGTTAAGTTAAGTACATCTCTTCTGTATCTGTGTTGACTTGAAGAAATGCACAACAAACCCTTGAGACCATAACACTCATCATGTTACTTTGTCCCTAGACCGTATCAAGGGCAGGAAAAGAAGACTAGTGGAGGAGGAGAAGAAGGCAGTTTTAAGTTAAGTAGATCACTTTCCTTATCGATTCTTTCTTACGTGCCCAAATTTCAAGTTGCCATGGAGCTTGACTTGGTGCAAATCATGGGGTAAAATGTTGGCGTTGGTCGCTGGCAGTTGGTAGCCGTTCTATGGAATTACAATGGCGGGCCCACATTGTAAATCGATACAGTGATTACCGAGTGCCAGTGATCACCTGGAGAGTTTGCCACTTGGCTTGTACCATTTCAAGTTACATGACAATTTGAAATTTTAGCACGTGATGAAGAATCCGACAACACTTTGACTTCAAGAAATTTACAGCGAGCACTTGAGACCATAGTACTCATCATGTTACTTTGTTCCTAGACCACACATCAAGGACAGTAAAAGAAGACTGAAGGAGGAAGACAACGCAGTGTTAAGTTAAGTAGATCTCTTCTGTGTCTCTCTTGACTTGAAGAAATGCACAACAAGCCCTTGAGACCATAATACTCATCATGTTACTTTGTTCCTAGACAGCACCAAGGAGAAGCCGAAAAGAAGACTGATGGAGGAAAACAACGCAACAACGCAGTGTTAAGTTAAGTAGATCTCTTCTGTATCTCTCTTGACTTGAAGAAATGCACAACAAGCCCTTGAGACCATAATACTCATCATGTTACTTTGTTCCTAGACCGCACCAAGGAGAAGCCGAAAAGAAGACTGATGGAGGAAAACAACGCAACAACGCAGTGTTAAGTTAAGTAGATCTCTTCTGTATCTCTCTTGACTTGAAGAAATGCACAACAAGCCCTTGAGACCATAATACTCATCATGTTACTTTGTTCCTAGACCGCACCAAGGAGAAGCCGAAAAGAAGACTGATGGAGGAAAACAACGCAACAACGCAGTGTTAAGTTAAGTAGATCTCTTCTGTATCTCTCTTGACTTGAAGAAATGCACAACAAGCCCTTGAGACCATAATACTCATCATGTTACTTTGTTCCTAGACCGCACCAAGGAGAAGCCGAAAAGAAGACTGATGGAGGAAAACAACGCAACAACGCAGTGTTAAGTTAAGTAGATCTCTTCTGTATCTCTCTTGACTTGAAGAAATGCACAACAAGCCCTTGAGACCATAATACTCATCATGTTACTTTGTTCCTAGACCGCACCAAGGAGAAGCCGAAAAGAAGACTGATGGAGGAAAACAACGCAACAACGCAGTGTTAAGTTAAGTAGATCTCTTCTGTATCTCTCTTGACTTGAAGAAATGCACAACAAGCCCTTGAGACCATAATACTCATCATGTTACTTTGTTCCTAGACCACACATCAAGGACAGTAAAAGAAGACTGAAGGAGGAAGACAACGCAGTGTTAAGTTAAGTAGATCTCTTCTGTATCTCTCTTGACTTGAAGAAATGCACAACAAGCCCTTGAGACCATAATACTCATCATGTTACTTTGTTCCTAGACCGCACCAAGGAGAAGCCGAAAAGAAGACTGATGGAGGAAAACAACGCAACAACGCAGTGTTAAGTTAAGTAGATCTCTTCTGTATCTCTCTTGACTTGAAGAAATGCACAACAAGCCCTTGAGACCATAATACTCATCATGTTACTTTGTTCCTAGACCACACATCAAGGACAGTAAAAGAAGACTGAAGGAGGAAGACAACGCAGTGTTAAGTTAAGTAGATCTCTTCTGTATCTCTCTTGACTTGAAGAAATGCACAACAAGCCCTTGAGACCATAATACTCATCATGTTACTTTGTTCCTAGACCGCACCAAGGAGAAGCCGAAAAGAAGACTGATGGAGGAAAACAACGCAACAACGCAGTGTTAAGTTAAGTAGATCTCTTCTGTATCTCTCTTGACTTGAAGAAATGCACAACAAGCCCTTGAGACCATAATACTCATCATGTTACTTTGTCCCTAGACCGCACCAAGGAGAAGCCGAAAAGAAGACTGATGGAGGAAAACATCGCAAGAACGCAGTGTTAAGTTAAGTAGATCTCTTCTGTATCTATGTTGACTTGAAGAAATGCACAACAAGCCCTTGAGACCATAATGCTCATCATGCTACTTTGTCCATAGACCGCATCAAGGGCAGGAAAAGAAGACTGAGGAATGGGGAGATTTCCAAGAAAAATAAGATTGGAGAAAATAATATTGGAGATGCGGAGTGGGACATGCGGAGTGGGACATGCGGAGTGGGACATGCGGAGTGGGACATGCGGAGTGGGACATGCGGAGTTTACGCAGCAAATGGAAAAGGGTCGTTTTCAGGCGTTAAGGCAGTTTAAGAGGAGATGCAACCCAAGCTATCTTAGAAATGTAAAGCCTACCGGCTCACTGAAAAGATGAGTGAACGAAGGAGACTTGAAGGAGAAATTCAAATTCAGGCGGATGGCTAACCTTGAAACTCGTTGGTGTGGACAAAAATTGGGGTCTGGTAAGTGCTGAAACTCTGAATCTTAATGAATGTTTGAAGCTTTTTGGTGGTTTTCAAGAACAGATTCAAGAACTCTTAACTGAAGAGGATCAAGTGTTGGACAGTCATGTTTACAGTGATGTGTAGCGTGAAAGGGTAAAGGAGAAGATGGCTGATGCTGGTAAACGAATCAGACAAGATGAAAGTAACAGATCATCTACAAAACTGAGTGTCACATCCAAGAGGCTGAAGTCCTCAGGTGTCTCAACTACCTCTTCGAGGGCAGCAAGGGTCCTTGAAGCCAGTGCAAGGCCTGAAGAGTTGGAAACAAGAATAGCACAACTTGATCGTGTTGAAGCTGTTAAAAAGGAGGCAGAAAGAGCAAAATTGCTGGCAGAATGTGCCGCTGCAGCGGCCGTGAGGAAATTATATGAAGATGCTGTCAAATATTTAGGTTGTTATGACACCGACAATGATGACCAAGGTAGACCGTTGTCTAGCCCGAACAAGGTACTACATGAGCTTTATGTCCAAGACGCTCCCTTAAAGAAAGAGTCACTGAACAACCGAACAGCAGCAACTGCAGATCCGACACAGTCGATCCCACTGGAAAACAGTCAACAGCTACCCTCAACGCTGGTGCACCAACAATTGCCTTACCAGTGTGAACTTCGCAACTTGTTGTTAATGAGGAAAGTGAGGGTACCATGAATCCTGTAATTGCTGAAAGGGAAGATTGTGCCACTGTGAGGATTAAGCAAGAGCATCTTGTCATCTTTTTGGGAAGGGATGGAGTTGTCAATGTCCAAACCACCACCTACACCCGCTCCATCTGGTGATGTAACCCTGTACCTGCGGTTTAGAGTTAATTTCAAAGATCAAGCGGAGAGCAAATTCGCCGCAAGTGACAGTGAGAAAATGAACTATTTGTTGGTCTACACCACTGGAAGAGCATGAAAGGTTGTCAAAACCCTAACCCGTCCTTATTGGCTAACATGCACCACAGGGAGATATTGTCCTTGACTATTGTCCGGGGGACAATCCTTGGAGTGAACAGTAAGGAACGAATACTCCATTTGGATGGTACGTTGCTGGTCCAACAAATCAAAGGTTGAACGTTGCGTATCCTGTTGTGCTGGAGGTGTTTGAATTTGATTGGGTGGACGACTAGCGAGCTATGAAGCTCCATCAGCAGGTCGGGAAGTTATGGGCCTCTGAGTCTTACGGATTTGCAAATGGTGGTGATAGTTCCAACAGCACTGAAGATGAAAGGGCACAAGAAATATTGCAGAGCACGATCAGGTTCAACGATGGGACGTTTGAAGTAGGGCTCCTGTGGCGAAACAAAGATATTGGGCTGCCAAATAATAGACTGCAGGCTGAACGGAGATTGCAGCAACTGGGGAAACGGTTTGTGCATGACCCAGCATTCACTGATCAATACAGAGCAGTAAATGAGTGACTACATCGACAAAGGATATGCCGTTAAATTGTCCGAGGAAGAAGCAGCTTCCACTTCTAAACGTACCTGGTATCTTCCTCATGATGGCGGGATGAACCTAAACAAGGCTAAAGTCAGTTGTATATGACGAGTATGGTGGAACATCACTTAACAAGGAACTGTTGCACGGTCTGCGACTTACTAATATTGAAAGTATGTTTCACAGAGTTGCCTGTACTGCAGGGGGCATGGATGGTCTCCGTTTTGTGTGGTGGCATGAAGGCATCGACCAGCCTCCGAGCGATCAGAAGATGACTGTGGATTTGTTTGGCAAAGCAGATTCTCCACGCATTGCTGCTTGGGCACTTGGGCAGACAGCCACTGACAATGAGGTTGAGTTTGGCAAAGAAGTGTGCGAAATCGTTACCAAGAACTTGTACGTAGATGTCTGTTGTCAGTTCCTACCATTGAACGAGCGGTACGAGCATGTCTGCAGTTGATGCAGTTGTTAGAGGGAACTTTGGACTTAGCAAGTTTGCCTCCAATAATCCAAGTTTGCCTCCAATAACAAGGAAGTTTTGGCTACCATATCCGGCAGAGGAAAGAACCATTAAGGATCTCGATATGGATAAGTTGAGAGGACACTTGGAGTTAAGTGGGACACCGAAACAGACAACCTTGTAGTAATGGTGTCGCTTTCCCCAAAGCAACTCAGTGATGACTCAAGACGAGGGTGCTTGTTTACGTTAAGACGCACGTTCTCTTCGTCTGATTGGTCCTGTCCAGCTACCCAGCCAAGAGAGTGATGCAGAAGACTTGGCAGTTAAAAGTCAATTGGGAAGAGAGATTACCAGATGGTATGTTAAAAGGTTGACTTTGAAATTTTGTCCTCCTTCTTCTTGACAGACTCTTAAGGTCACGTTGCAGTACATCAAGAATGAATCTCATGGGATCAAGTCCTTTGTTGCTAACTGGGTGTTGAAGATCTGATACGGAGACACTGTCCGGGCTCTGTTAAACCAGCGGATGATGCATCTTGAGGTCTTGCTGCACGTCAGCTGTAAAGTTGGAGCGGTTTTGGATACGAAGTTCACCGTGAGCAGAGTTGTGTGGTCATGTTTGTTATGCAAGAAGCAGAGAGCAGCAAAGATGAAGCAGATGATGGCTGCTCTGCCAGCATTCAGCTCGACAGCTTATGAACCCTGTTTTTTCCTCAGACTGGCACTGACTACTTTGGCCCACTGAATGTTAAGAGAAGACGAGTAGGTAAAAAGATGGGGTGCATCATTGACCTGTGTAAACTGTCGAGTTCACTTAAGAGTTGGCTTGTTCCCGGGAATGAGACTGTTTCATTCATCTTTTCAGAAGATTTATTGAACTGAGAGGTCGACAGAAGTTCATATACTCCGTCCGACAATGGAACCAATTTTGTAGGAGCCGAAAGGGAGATTAGGGAATTTATCAAGAACTGGAACCAGAAACAAATTCAGGACCAGCTACTGCAGAGAGAAATGGCAGTGGGTTTTCTAGCCTCTGAAAGCTTCACTCACATGCTTGCCACCTGAGTCTGGGAAAGATTGATTACAAAGCACCCGTACAGCTTTGAAGGCTATCCCTTGGAAAGAGCCAAGTGGACGAAGAGGTTATGGCGACAGTAGCTGCAATTCTCAAGTCCAGACGACTTTCTGCCACGTCAGATAAGCTGAATGATGGTAAGCCGTTGACCTAATCACCTGTTACTCCAAAGAACAGTTCATGCCTTGTCACCCCGGATCCTTTGTAAAGGAGGATATCTTCTCCAGAAAGAAGTGAAGAGAGACACAGATTTTGCGTGATGACTTTTGCAAGCGGTGGCCAAACGAGGAATTCATCCCAATCCCTGCAGGAGAGAGACCGAAATGGTATGGTTCCCAGCGATATGCTGAACTTGGAGACTTTGTTGTTTAGTCGTTGATGAGTGCTTGTCGCGAGGGTCGACTTCCTGTTCTCTCCGCACTCACTAGAGTTAAGAGTCCAGTGGTTCGTTAGAAAGAGCTAAGAGTCCTATGGAACAAATCAGGATTGCCATCATCCAGGGCAGGAAGGAAAGACTCGATAGGCCAAGGACACCACTAAAGTTAAGTAAGAACTGAACATTGAAGTGACGCCAATAACGCCAGTGAGATTTTACACTTTGTAGTTCTGGATAAATTCTCACCGGACAGATCTGGTACGCAGTTTACAAGAGGAAAGGAGATTACCTTGCCACCTGCGTGTATTTCAACTTGGAAAGATGGTCTGACACAGAAGAGAACAAAGACCAAAGAAAGAAAGGTTGGACGCCAATCAAATGTTGGACGGTTCGTATCCTGTTGTGCTGGAGGTGTTTGAATTTGATTGGGCAGACGGTGAGCGAGCTATGAAGCTCCATCAGCAGGTCGGGAAGTTATGGTCCTGAGTCTTACGGATTTGCGAATGGTGGTGATAGTTCCAACGGAACTGAAGATGAAAGGGAACAAGAAATATTGCAGAGCATTCAACGATGGGACATATAAAGTAGGGCTCCTGTGGCGAAACAAAGATTTTGGGCTGCCAAATAATAGAGTGCAGGCTGAAAGGAGATTGCAGCAACTGGGGAAACGGTTTGTGCATGACCCAGCATTCACTGATCAATACAGAGCAGTAAATGAGTGACTACATCGACAAAGGATATGCCATTAAATTGTTCGAGGAAGAAGCAGCGTCCACTTCTAAACGTACCTGGTATCTTCCTCATGATGGTGGGATGAACCTAAACAAGGCTAAAGTCAGTTTGTATATGACACAGCTGCAGAGTATGGTGGAACATCAGTTAATGAGGACCTCTTGCACGGTCCGCAACTTACTAATATTGAAACTATGTTTCACAGAGTTGCGTGCACTGCAGAAGACATGGTTGCTCTCCGTTTTATGTGGTGGCATGAAGGCATGGACGAACCTTTGAGCGATTAGAAGATGACAGTGCATTTGTTTGGCAAAGCAGATTCTCCCCGCATTGCTACTGGGCACTTTGGCTTTCCGCCTCTGACAATGCCGTTGAGTTTGGCAAAGAAGTGTGCGAAATCGTTATCAAGAACTTGTACGTAGATGTCTGTTCTCTGTTCCTTCCATTGAACGAGCAGTACGAGCATGCCTGCAGGTGATGCAGTTGTTACATAGAGGGAACTTTGGACTTAACGTCTTTGTTGTTGGAGGCAAACTTGCTTTGGCCACCATACCGGCAGAGGAAAGAACCGTTAAGGAATCTTGATCTGGATAAGCTGCTTATTGAGAGGACACTTAGATAGACAGCCTTGAAGTGATGGTGTTGCTTTCCCCAAAGCAACTCAGTGATGACTCAAGACGAGGGTGCATGTCTACGTTAAGATCCACGTTTGGCCCTCTTGGCCTAATTGGTCCTCCTGTCCTGCTACCAGCCAAAAGAGTCATGCAGAAGACTTGGCATTTATAGCTGAATTGGGACGAGAGATTACCAGATGGTTCGTTAAGGGTTGACTTTGAAATTTTCTCGTTTCTTTTTGACAGACTCTAAAGGTCAAGAATGAATGTCGTAGGATCAAGTGCAATGTTGCTAAGTGGGAATCAAAGGTCCGATATGGAGAGTAATGTGTCTAGTGTGGCCAAGTACCTCACAAGCGAGGAACTGAAGAATTCTATGATTGGATAGTCAAACTAACACAGAAGCAAGTTTAAGAAAACATCAAGGACTTGGAGAAGAGGTCAAGCACACAACCAAAGTGGTCAAGCTCTCTACCCAGTATTGGACGATGGATGATGGTGTGTGATGAGTAGGCGGGCGAATTTTAGTGGCACATCATCGCAAACTTTGCTTCAGGTTTGGGGCCTCCAAAAGACCACGTGGATGAGCATTTGACTGAGCTTCCATCAGAAACTTTCACATGGAGGTCAAAACCGCATCCTGGCTTTATTCAGGGAGTCCTTTCCGATACAAGTCCACCGTAGCCAGAGTTGTGCGGTCATGTTTGTTATGCAAGAAGCAGAGAGCAGCAAGGATGAAGCAGGTGATAGCTGCTCTACCAGCATTCAGCATAACAGCTTATGAACCATATTTTTTTGCTTAGACCGCCATTGACTATTTTTACCCAGCAAGAGAGGAGGAGCAGTGGTAAAGAGATGGGGTGCGGCATTTACCTGTGTGAACTCTCTGGAACAGTAGACTTAGAGTTGACGTATTCCCTGGAATCAGATTGTTTCATTTATCTTTTCAGAAAATTTATTGGTTCGAGAGGTCTACCCTTGTTGGAGCTGAAAGGCAGGTTCTTTAATTCAGCAAGAACTGGAACCAGAAACTTCAGGACCAACTACTGCAGAGAGAAATGGCAGTGGTTTTCTAGCCTCTGAAAGCTTCACTCACATGCTTGCCACCTGAGTCTGGGAAAGGTTTGAATACAAAGCACCACCAGTACAGCTTTGAAGGTATCCTTGGAAAGAGCCTAGTGGACGAAAAGGTCATGGCGACAGTAGCTGGAGTTGGTGTCAATTGTCAAGTCCAGACGACTTTGTGCTGCATCTGGTGAGCTGAACGATTGTGAACCCTTGACACCCCCAATCACCTGTTACTCCAAAGAGCAGTTCATGCCTTGCCACTCGGATCCTTTGTAAAAGGAGGAATCTTCTCCAGAAAGAGATCGAGACAGACGTAGCCTCTGCTTCATGACTTTTGGAAGCTGTGGCTAAAGGAGGAATTCATCCCAACCCTTGCAGGAGAGACAGAAATGGTACTGTTCCCAGCGAAATGCTGAGGTTGGAAACCTTAGGGTTCTTTACTTGTCGATGAGTGCTTGTCACGAGGGTCAACTTAACTCTAGCTAATGCGGAGAACAGGAAGAGTCCAGTGGTTTGTCAGAAAGAGTAAGGAAATACTACTGAACAATCATCAAGGGCAGGAAGGAAGGAAATACTCAGTAGGCCAAGGACAGCACAAAAGTTAAGTAAGAACTGAACGTTGAAGTGACGCCAACAACGCCAGTGAGATTTTACACTTTTTTATCTACTTCTAGATAAACTCGGACTCTTTGAAGACTTGAGACTTGTGTACGTTGCTTTTGTTCATATTTTTTTGTCTTCCAGGATTTATTTCTATCTTCCTTGTTGGTTCCTTATGGCTTCATAAACCCAGATGTAGGCAAAGAAAAGGGAGAAAGATGACAGTAATGAAGATGTCAGTTTTCAAGAACAGAAGAAGAAAGGCTAAAAAAGCATAATAAAGACCCCCCCCCCCAACTTCTGTGTGTGTAGATTACAGACTCGAAACACAATGGTTTTCACCTTGTAGAAATGACCCCCACTCATATTTACAAACTCCATTTCAGTTTACAAAGTTCGTACAGCTCGAAAAATGTCTGGCAGCAAGCTTGGTTTCTCTCCACTCCCTGAAATGAGGTCACCAAGCCAATCCGTATCATACAAATTTACTTACTACACTTTCTGTTCATACTTTTATTTCAGTTTTGTGGATCACTACCACATAAGCAATAGTATAAGAATAAACGCCTTTACAAATGAGAACCCCCCTGAATACTCCTTGTTTCTGAGTCTGAACTGTTTACAAAATATTATGAAGGCATGAACTGGACTTGGGATATCTGGATTTACCACATAATTAAATTATGAATTGCATACGCGCTACTTCAGCTAGAGTCCCAAGATGCTCTTAACCTCGGGGTAACAAACAACTCTAGAACCCATAAACCAAATCCAGAGATCCAAGTTCATTAGTTAAATAAAGCGGTAAAATATATGTGAAATGTTGTTCTGTCCCTCCCCCCCAGACCCCCCCCAACAATACAGCAACGCTAATTCTTCAGAAACTCACACTGCTCAAGAATCAGGGGAAGGATAACTCAACCGGGGTGTGTGACTAAATGTGCACAGCTCGTAATGGTCCTGGTTCCCATCATCTTACCCTGATAGTTGTTGGAAACTGACTTGTCACAACACACCAAGTAGCACTTACCCAAACCTTTAATCACCTTTCCCCACTCCTTCCCCCGTTTGTGCCATGATAAGTTCTTGATGTGAAAAATTAGTAGCTTTCTTTAGTTGGGCTATGACTGTGTTGCCTGGCGGGCCCCCTTTTGTACTGTTTTGGATTCCAAACAAGCAGCTGGGAAAAACTCATTCTTTTCTCCAGCAGTAACCACCCCCCCTTCCCCAACTCAAAACCCTTTACACGTCAACGCTGTTAACAGGGCAAGAGAGGGATTTGAAACCTCACTGGGGAAACGTTTATGTAACAACATTCTTAGTGGGTCTTACACCACACAAATTTGGTGAAGCTCACCCCACAAAAGAATAAATAAAAGTGGTGCAACATTTCTAGAGTAAGAGTAAAAGATCCCCCCCGCTCCTGCCCCCCCATCCTCTGTATCATAACTCGACTGACAAACTAAAAGGCATGACCCAATTCTTTAGTGCTACTCCTCTATCACCACCAACTTCCCTCTTTTTCAAGATTGATTCGTGACTACAGCTCGGACACCAAAGATACTAACATTCAAAATTACGAAAAGAAAGCGAACTGAGGACAACACTCAAGACCGGTTTCTTGTTGTGATTACTTTACTATTGGAGCAGTTTTATCTAGAGCAATTCCTTTCGTTTGGGTAAACCCAAAGTTACTTATGTTTACCAAGGGTTGCCCTAGCATACGATGAAAAAACTTGCGCACATATTTCAACCAATTGATAGTTCGTCACTCTGGTTTTTCCCCGCGTTTGCTTTAACTTGGTTGGCGTTGTGATTGACCAGTAAAAACCACTATGGAATAACCTCGATTGGCTAAACAACTTATTTCCTTCAGAACATAACTAGCTCTGTAATTCCGTTGGTTTTGGTTTTATTACATTCAACCGAAAATCTAACCAAACGATATGACAACGATGTATCGTCTTATAGCGCAACTTATTCTGCTTGGTGCACACACCAAATGTTTTCTACCTTCAGATTCTCTTTATTGGTTTAGTGAATATAGTCCAATATGTCTGCTGTCTCTTCCAGCTATTCTTCTCTTCATTCCTCTCTGTACTTCTTTCCCTTGCTTGAATTCTTCTTGCACTTAACTTGTTCTTCTCTTACACTGACTTGTGTTACGCAAAGCTACGACGAAACAAAGTAGATTGGAATTACGCCAGTTAAGTTAGAAGAGTTTCTCTTCAAGACTAAAAATCGCTACTTGCAATTTATTACGATCTGTGTGCTGTGTCAGTACATAAATCCACGCCCTATATTACAATAGTTTCAAATTAATCTCGACTACACCGACTCATTAATAAACATCACTAATCAAAAACAAAAGATTCACTGGAAACAATAGAACCCACAACCCATCTGCAGGAAATTTTCGCCCCTTTTTGTTGGAAAACCACGGTGGCCCAGTGGTAAAAGCTACGATGTAAACGGCGGCTTATTTGCCGTCGTTTATTTAAGGTAGCTTCCGAGGGGCTTGAGGTTCAAGCCCCGCACACACCAGGCAATTTTACTTTTTTTTTTCTTTTCCGTATTAACTTACAAGAATTTTTTCTTTCTTATTAGCATCACAGTAAAAAAAATTGGGGATTTGTTTCTCGAATACATACAAATATAACTCTTTGGCTAAGATCTTGCGTGTCTTTCGGCTGCCCAGTCTTTCGGCTTTCTTTCACTGAGCACCTCTCACATCTTTAAAAAACGATAAATAATTAAGCTGACTGCTTTTTCCTGTAAAGAAAAATACAGGCACAAATAATTTTACGTCAATGGCAATACGTTCTTTAAAACAGATGCTGCGAAACGAATTTCAACCCCTTACCTTATTGAAGTGTTGAAACTACAATCCGGGTCAAAAGACTTCGGGACACTTGTCAAATTTTGGGCGAAAAGTAGAGAATTTACTGTACATGCTTCCATCGCTTTATGAGCAACGTGTGTTCTTCTTTCGCTGCCTTTTTCGCGCCCCCCTTGCCCCCAGGCAATGTTGAAACATGCCAGCGATCGATGAACGGATCTTGATTTTGGTGATCGTGAAAAATCAACATTGCAATGGGGGGAGGGGGAAAAGCGGGAATTGTCCCAACCGTTTTGACCAGGATTGTAGTTTGAGGCACTATAACAATCTCTCTTATTAGAAGGACTGAACTTACCGCACTGCATCAGGTTTCAGGTGGCTCTGAATTCGCCCCACAGAATTTTTTAAAACTTTTAACGTCCCTAGGAAATAGGGATTTGAGGGGATAAATGCCAAGGGCATTTTAGGGTATCGTTTCAGTAATGGACCATACTATTCTCCTATACAATCGAAAACAACCATAAAATGAGAACAAAATTATTGTTTACGCCGACTAGCAGCAGAGAGGGAGTCTTGTCTTGGAAATGCTTCACGTGAATCCAACATCAATCAAAATAGCACCATACACTTCTTGAAATTCTAACCTGAAAAACAAAATTTGTTTATTCAATGTAAGTACTGGGTAGACAGCAGTAGTCCAGCTGCGTTACAATGATTATTTGCCCCAGTTAGTAGTGGGCAAACATTACATTTACTATAAAAACAACAACAAAATTGCAAATGCAAGATCGCCTTAGTTTGACCTTTTCAGGTTTAACACTCATCAAGAAGACTTCACAGGTGAAAGGAAACACAAGCAGCGAGGAAAATTACTTTTCACAACTAAAACATCACTTAACCATATTCACAGATAAATTGTTAACAGAACGGCTGTCTAAGTCAGTGGTGTCCAGCATTATGCATCACAAGTAAATCACAATAATAACCGCATCTTGTTCTGCAATAATTTTTCTTTCATATGGTACTATAAAATTCCTATTACTTGATCTAGTGTTGCAGTGTAAACTATTCTAATAAGAGTCTCTTGAAGGTTGTGTCAGACTGCATACGGCAGACAAAATAAGTAGTTGCTGTAATAAGTTAACATGCACAAACTGAAAACAGATGAAGAAGTGGTTCGCTAGAAAGATAAAAATGCATAAAGGCTATTAAGATACAAAACTACATAAAAAAACAACGTAAACACAGAAATCAGAATTACCAACTAACAACTCTTACCGAATGTGTGCAACTACGGACGAACGAAAACTCTAAAGTTCACATTGGACATGACTGATGTCACAAACTGACGCAAGGGGAAGGCCTTAAAATACCAGTACTCATTAGTCCCTGAGGGTTTGCAAGAAAACTTACATTAATTGTGCTAAACATAAACGTGTTAAGTACAACAAAAAACAAAAAACAAAGAAAGCGTTTAACATAAATACTAACAGTTTAAAAAAAAATGTAACTGTCCGCAACAAAAGTGTTGAAACTGCTTTCAGCCACCTTGAACAATATTTCATTACAATATGAGAGTGCTTATAGTGTTAATAATATATTACACGCACAATCGGATATGCCAAAACACCAAAAAAATCGAATAGCAAAGAAAAAAACATGATTTCGCATGAGACTGTCATCCTGAGCATAATAGCACACTTTTTACAATGACCCGCCGTCAAGAATTGATTCTACTTCGCACAAAACCGTTCACAAGCTTTCATCACAAGAACTTGTTCCCTCAGCACAGCCTTCATGACCTCATAAATCGCACTATTCCAACGAGCCATGGCGGTAGAAAACTGCTAGAAGATTCAATATCCACTTGATGTTTCGCTGCAAGAGAAAATTGCATGATTCCAGTCATCCAATGCACATCAGAGTTCTTTCGCACCACACAAAAAGTAGGTGCCGTTACCAAACCTCATCTGGTCAGGGTTGCCTCATCGGATGATGAGTCGGCACATCTTATTTAAAAAGGAATCTGTACCCAGACTGTGAACTACCTCTGTGGATTGCATGTACTGTCAAGTAGATTGTTCTTCCTCTATGAACAAGGACAGATTCAAAACAATCCACACCAATCCAAGAGAAGTGGGCTTGTAATAGGTGATTCTGTCCCTTGGCAGGTCTACCATCTTCTGTTCTGCAACTGGCATGTCTTCATTTGCAATCAAACCAAAGGCTGACTAGAGTAAGACACTTTCGCACTGACATATTCGGCACTTGAGTGTCCCAAGTTGTGGTGATACTTTGTGGAAAGCACTATGCATTCCTCCTTGACCTCTGGATCATTGTCTCGTTAGAGATGACAGAAGAGCACTCATTAGTCCAGGTCTCCTCTGCATCCCAAAGGAAGATATCTCCCTTTAGCCAGCACTCATTTTTCAGCAAGTCTTCCTGTAACACCATGCAGAGTGTCATGCACTGGGTTCTCCTTTATCTCAACATCCCTGTACTGCGAGGATGAAGTGACTTGGCTACAAACACTTTGGCTTGGTTGGTAATCCACATAGACGTTTACGTCAACGATCTCAACTGCTTCCTTAGTTAATACACGCTGATTGACATCTGCTGATCGCCACAGACCACACTTGCATAACTGCGAGACCATGTGATGCCTACCAAACGGTTGTCATTACAAGTTGTTTCACCACCACCACAGGAAGCGATCAGCAACATGCACTTTCTATATCAGCCACAAAAACAAGCTTTTGACGAAACGACAACTTACCTTTTCATTATAATTTGTAGAATAAGTTGCCATCACTAATAAAGAATTCATTTTGAATCTATTATGTGGTGTACAATGTATTACGCAATTGATGTAAAATGATGAGATTGTCGAAGCACTGTGGATAGCTTGAACAAAAAAAAACATTCAACCAAAAAACAGGCTCTTCATGATAGCACCTCAAAATGTTTATCATCAAGTCTGGACCCTTGAGAAGCTGATCCAAGATCCTGGGCAGCACAGTAAAACACCATGTCAACCTTATTCGCCTTGTTTCGGTTGAGAGGTTGGTGATGCAGTAGATACCCTTGTCCAGCATAGTACATGTATCTCATAATGACCTTTCTTTAGGTTCATGAACTCTTCCATTTTTTTACGGAACACAATCTTCCTTCAACAATCTGGGCTGATTGTTGTACACTAAGTTGTTGAACTCTACCTTGCAGAACTTTTTCACACAAGTGGTTAAATTAATTGTCTTCTGTGGTAAAGTTCATCGTGTGGAATGTTGTCTTGGCAGGAAATTCTATCTTTACTCGCCTGAACCTTTGCAGAAAAGAGGACAGCGGGAAGTTCGACAAAGTTTTTGTCGTCAAAATAGAAAGCCTCCAGCTCAAATACCACACATCCACTACAGTAAAAACACGCATAAAAGAACCTATGTTTTTCAGTTTCAGGCTGATGCCGTTCTTATATATTGGGTACTTAGTGAAAAATCACCCTCAAGCTGTTCTTAACATGCTCTTAAATTCTGTCTGAAAATTATACATTGTATTGCACAACTGACACTGCTTTATTAATTGACTCCATCCTCCCAAATCAAGCGACTGATCATAAATTACAAGGGAGTTGCTGGCACCGATAAATGAGAGATAGTAGCTTTGCATTTGATTTTAGAATGACAACGTTATCCTAACCCAGTAACTTTTAATCTAACTGGTACCCAGTATTTCCTTATATATAAGAACCAGTTGAATTTATCAGGCTGAATTGGTTCTTATGTAAACAGCGTTCTTTTTATCAAATTTCAGCCTGGAGCTTCTTAATCCACTTGTTCTTTTGCGCGGTTTTTACTGTAATGCAGTTCTCCATGCCCAAGGTTGTCTGAGTAAGAGTACTTTTCTTCCCTTCAACCTCCAACATTTCCATTAATTCCTGGGTGCCGAAGCATATATTAGAACCATTGCCTAAGAAGCATAAGTCAACGCCATTTAATCAAAACCCCTGGCTTCGACCTTTACCGGCACTATGGCTAGGCCAGTTAGCATTACGGGTGTATGCATCAATGTTACTGTCTAGTTTCCTTTATGTCCCTGTCCAGTTCTGATTTCCCCAGGAGGGAATTTCTCGCTACTAAGGGATGTCTCCTTCAGCTGAAGGTATGTTTGGTGCTTCTCTTGGGAACCAGATCTCAACGAGGTTTCCCATTCAACAAAGCCTGACCATATGGCCGGGATAAACGTCATTACCACAAAGGGCCTTACTGCAAGTAAGTGCAAGCCCCTGCTTCGCTGACTGCTTCTAATCCGATTCACCTGGGAGTAGCTCTTCTTGATTCAGGACCTCTTGTAGAAGCACTTTCGCCCTCATTTACAGCTCCATTGAAAAACGCCATACCACCTGAAATCACAAAGTGAGAGCTCCTTTTATCCTTACCATTCTTTGGATCCTTGGTCTTCAACCTGCCTCAAAACTTCTTGAACATTGCGTACATCCAACCTCTGGGTTTTGACTCTCCGATCTTGGCAATGTCCTCGAAGGTGATTTCTTGACACTTCTTACTGGCTATATTGTCGACAATCTCACACCATCACAGCATATGCTCCCTCATCCTTTAAATCCACATCCTGGTGGTTGTTACCATTGCTGCTTTTTTTTTGCAGCTTGACTAGCACAGCAATAATATCTGAACAGCTTGAGCACCTTCAGATTTCACTAGGGGCTATTAGTAACTCCAGCAGCCCTGCACACATCTTTCTTTTAAGACCCTTTGAGCCCCCTGGTACCCTTTGTCAGGTTTCATTGAGCTTTTTCAAAGAGCTGATGAGGTAATGAAAATTCACTGTATCCTAGTCAAACGTCTGCACATCATTGTGAGGCAGTGTTTATGATAAGCTGTTTCCATGTTGTTGTGCCAAAAGCTGTAGCAACTGTCGGTTGCAAGTCTGCTGCATATATAAACAATAGCTTCCATTTGGCGCAAAAATATCCGAGCATATTTTTAAAGCCAAATTGAGGCTAGTGCGATTATTATCCTTCAAATATTTTCGCGGTTTGAAGTTTTGGAAAGTGGGGAATATTCTCGGATATTCCCCAGTTTTAGCCGGAGTATATTTGGTCATGTGACACATTTAGACCAATCGCGTGCGAGCGAAAATATTTAGTGGATTATAAACATGAATATCAATATGTCTTGCATAAACTTCTCACTAACAGATGAATCACTTCAGTACACCTATATCTGGACATCATTCTGGCCCTCTAAAGCTAATTCCTCAGCCACAGACAGGCTTCAAAGTAGCTATGCTGCTGCATTTGGGAACATCTCCATGGCCCACGTGTTCACTGTATGATGAGCATTACAAACAACAGGTTTTGCAGCTTTTGTACGAGTAGATGCACAGGAGGTGCAGTGTCCTAGGGAAGAATGAACTGTTGTGAATGAACAACTTCATCACTTGATTTTTGGCCACAGCACAGGCTTGTTCTTCTGCTTCGACTTTGATAATTTCAGTTTAAAGGTAACTCCTTTCCACTAATCGAGTAGCAGCTTGGCTTCTTGTTGCTGCTGATTGTTCTTGAACAGTGCTATGTTTAAAGAAAGCAGCGGCTTTAGCGGACAATGATTTCTTAGCAGCAGCATCACTCCCACATTTAAGGTTGATGACCAAGCAGCAGACCGGGAAAGCACTGGCTTCATAATTTCGAATAGTGTACAAAATTTGCAGTGGAGTTGCTGGTAGAATCTTCTGGTTCAACTTCACGAATTGGCTTGCTTCAAAGTTTGCATTCCTTTCTCAAACTCTTTGTTCAGCATGTCTTAGAAATAGTCATTTGTTCATTCTTGAGTGTGTATTAATGGATAGTAATGAGTCTAATACTAGATAATAGAGACGGGACAAACATCATGAACAGTATTGAAGCTGCTAGCAGTTACGTGGAATTCTTCACCCTTCCCCCACAAAGATTGCACCTTTCCAGGGTTTGACATCAATAATATTCGCTCAGAACATCAAAGTAATCATGGAATGATTCCGTGATTTCTTTGATCTACTCAGCGACTCTTCCTTTTGCTGTGCTTCTGCTTGTGTAACGGTGATGGGCTCTCTCACCTTGACCATCTTGCTCAAGGGTAACATTTGCCTCTTCTTTGATTGTTAAATTTTGTTGACGCAAATTTCATGCATCTACCAAACAGGACTCTGGACAACAGTTAATAGGCAGAGCTATGTGTAGACATATTTACAATACTTCTAAGAAGCTAAATTAAAGAACTAAATAATTGAAAACAACTTACTACTCTTGTCCAGTGAAAACAAAGATCACAATATACAATTTCATTATACGAAATCAGCTCTTTACAAAGGTATTGTTATAAAATTTTCATGTTCCTACAGCCTTCAATAGGGATGGACCATTAAAAAAGTGATGGAGAGGGGTGGGGTGGGGATTTGTGCACACCCAAGACTTATACCTTTTTTTGTACACCTAAGGTACAAATATTTCTTTTCTCCATTCAATGGTCTCACCATAATCCCTGGGCAGATTTTTTCTGGCAATCACTTTTTGGGCGTTTACCCCACCCCTCCATCGCTTTTCTAGTTGTGCATCCCTTGTCATGGTTACAAATCATGCACAAGAGTATGCCATGTCAGGTAATACAAAAAAATAGCTCACTGCCAACAAAATGCACATCCTCGGAACTTAAATTACATCTGAAAATGCTATTCCCCATTTAACTACAGTAGCTGTGAAAATGAACTCACACCATCACACATTTCAATCATTCCATCAGCAAAACACACCCCTCCCCCAAAATGGAAAATAAATTCTATTTTCCTCCTTTCTCACATTAAAAAAAATAGCACTGTATGTACCCTTTGAATCAATTTATCTGAGATTTTAAGAATCAGACTAGTATAAATGATGAAGACAAAACAATAATAAAAACCAGTGAAACACCTGTCCTTGATAATAAACTTTTAAGTGTTTTCATTTGAAAAATCAGAGAAACAAAATCACAACCTCTAACAAGATTTAAGGATGCAAGAGGGTGTTAAGGCTTTTCAGAGGGGTATTTTTATTGTTTTTATTTTTAATACAATCATCACAAACTAAGGTAGTTGGGAAGTTTGGTTTCCAACGACTAGCCATGGGGTGGGTACCAATAAACTGGAATTACAAAACCTGTTTTCACAAAGAAATTACCAAAAAATAACTCACTATTTCACTCAATATTGGCCAACTGCAAAATTCTTGTCATCTACACTTGTATCAATGCCAAATTTCTACATGTACTGTACCTCTTTCGGACCCTTTCTTTTCATTTTTCATCCTCATGAACCGATGTTTCAAAAAGCGCCTTCATGAACAAAGGTTTCACAGAAAAAAGTAGCAGGATGAAAAATGAAAGTTGTCAGGGCAAAATTCAAGCAAACTATATAAATGATAAAGTCAAGGACATGAACCACTTCAAATAGCTGGCGTTTTGCATTGGATACCGAGTACGTACTCTTGAAAGCACTGATAACATTACCACCATCATTCTAACTTTTATCTTCATGACATTTCCACCATTTGCAAAGGCGTACCCTACATTTTGCATAGAGGGGATTGATGGTGGAGAATGACAAAGGAGCGCAAAGGCACTCTACCTTAGGAGGATCTGGGGGGCATGCTGGTTAGATCTCATCCCTTCATCTTAAAATTTTGAAAGAAAGAACGACTGGTATATCCTCTTGAAATTAAAGCCAATGTCGTAGCCCAAAGGGTGCTCTGGAATCCTAGAACCCTCCCCTGGCTATGCCTGTCATTTGCAAAAGCTTGCATTTCAACGAAATCCATGCAAGGCACAAGGACACAAACTATTTCCAAGAAGAGTATTGAACTGAACAGAACATTGACCTGTAAATAAAATACGAAAAAATCCTTCTATACCACCATGTAAATCCGATAGTGCATCTGCATCCATGACACCATAAAGGGCTTCTTGCTAAACAAGGTAAAAACAAGGTAAGAAAAGGGTGAAACCAGTCTTACCTTTGTAGTAACAGTAGTACATGCAGTAGTATTTGGCAGACCTTTTCCAAGGGTAAAGGGTAAAGGATAGCACTTAATGCACAAGGAAAAAAAAAACAGCCTTGAGAACTCCTAGCCTTGGACCATTGCTTTGTCTTTTCCTAGCTCTTCATCCATAGCCCCAGTTTGAAGTTGCATATCTACCGGGCTTCAAGCACCTGAAAGGTGCACGCAATGCGAAGCAGCAGGTGATTTGCAAGTGATCCGCAAAAAAGAAATGTCTCTCATGCTCATTAACATTCCCAGAAATGCAGGATAAGAAAAAAGACATGGTCATTGAAAAGGTCTGAAAAGGGACATCTCTTGGAGAGCTGACAAAGTAATAAAACAATTTGATCTCACCTTCACTAAATCCAGTCAAAACTGATCAAGTAACAAGAAGGGTTATTAGCCTTGGAAATTTTCCCACACCCAAAGAAGCCATTCAATTGTTCCTTCTCACTGCTTACAATACAATACAATACTTAATTAATTCTCCCCAAGGGGCTTTTCAGAATTAATTTACAATATGAATATAAAATTATGACTAAGACTACTGATTTAAGTAACGGTCCACACAAGAACTAGGCAAAAAAACAATAGTCTAGTGAAATAGCTTCACGCATAGACTTGGCACATAGAACAATGCTGAAATTTGACCATGAGGGAGATGGACAGGGCATGGGGAAAACTAAGTGAAAACATGTTGTTTATGTTGAAGTTTTCCTTGTTTTTTTTTGCGATTTTCTTATATCGACCAATCAGATTCGTCGATTTACAATAGCCTAGTGACATAACTTCACGCATAGATAGGCGCATAGAACAATGCTGAAATTTGACCATGAGGGAGATGGCCGGGGCATGGGGAAAACTAAGTGAAAACATGTTGTTTATGTTGAAGTTTTCCTTGTTTTTTTTGGCGATTTTCTTATATCGACCAATCAGATTCATCGATTTACAATAGCCTAGTGACATAGCTTCACGCATAGATAGGCGCATAGAACAATGCTGAAATTTGGCCATGAGGGAGATGGACGGGGCATGGGGAAAACTAAGTGAAAACATGTTGTTTATGTCAGCGTTTTCCTTGTTTTTTGGGCGATTTTTTATAACGACCAATCATAGTTGTATGTTGAGATGCTGGTATCTTATTTCTTCATTAATTCTGCCTTTGCATACTTTTTAAATGATCTTAATGATTGAGCAGTTCTAGTGTTGTTATTGAGACTATTCCACGCTTTTGCTGCCCTATAAAGGAAACCACGCTGGGCAGCCACTGTCCGGCATTCTGGCAGGTTTAGATCTTCACTGTTGCGGAGATTGTAAGCGTGCGCATTGGATCGCCTCCCTATTTTACAGCTAATATATGCTGGCACTAAGTTGTTAACACATTTATACATCATTGTCACATCCCGCAACTGAAGTTGCTCCTCTGTAGTTAGCCAGCCAAGAGCTTTCAAGTCTGGGCTGATATGATCGTATTTCCTTGTGTCAGTTGGTATATGAGCAGGAAAGTTCTGCATAGGTTGTAGTTTATTATGTTTTGTTTGTACGTACCAGACCATACAGCGGAACAGTAAAATAATTTACTAAACACAATGGAGTTGATCATTATATACAAAACGTCTTTGGAAAACAAGTGGCAGATCCTACTTATTTGACACAAACTAGAAAGCAATGATGATGATAATGATGAGATGTGATCATTGAATGTTAAGCCAGAGTCCAGGATAACACCCAGTGTACCTGTATGTGCACACATGAAGAATCTAAGATCACTTCAAAAAGACTAGTGACATCTTACTTTGGAGTTGAGACTTCAAGCTATGGGGTCTTTCTGCAGGTACCGGAAAGCTTTGTAGTTTTAGTAACTTGGGAATAGTCTTTATTTGGAGTTGTTTTGTTTCCTGTCTTTTATTTCTTTTGTTTTACGTAAGCTTACGTAATCTGTGCTCCGGTACTCACAGAAGCTGTCAAGCTATGAGGCAAGATTTTAATTTCTGTTTATTGTGTTCATTATGCATTCAGTGACAATTACCCTCTACCCTTGGAAAATGTCTGCAGACTTGTATTACATATCAAACTATTTGTAAAAAAAATATATATATTGAATTTATAAAGCAGGAATACTGACCTGTAACCAAACACAAAGAGATCCTTCTATGCTACCATGTAAATGCATGATGTCATAATGGGCTACATGTAATTGCCACCTGGTCAAACAAGCAAGAAAAAACTTAGATAAAAATGTGGACAAGATAATAACCTTGCAATAAAAGAAAGTTAACCTCAATCCCTTTACACTACTGGACAAGAGCTGCTTTGCCTGAATACAGTCATGATATGTGGCCAGCTAATATTTTTATTTTGTTAATTTGCCACTGACTGTGTTAATAAAGTTGCATGTATGTAGCTACTCTACAATTAGGCCCATTTGTGGTTCAAAATTCAGACTGGTGGCTTGTAGACAAACATATTATTATTTGAAAAAAAAAAACCATTTACTGATGTTTAAAAGTGGCCACATTATTTTTTTTTCCAATCTGGACGGTCTGGGTACTATTTCAGAAGGTCCACTGATGGGATGATAAATCCATAACAAATTTTAAAAAAGAAACAAATTAAATCTTCTGCATATGCTGCAAAAATTTATCACAACCCAAAAGGAGGCCCGGGGAGGGGGGGGGGGATAATACGAATAAGAGCTGAGTCATTAACTCTAGGTCTGCAGCCACAGTAAAAGAAATAATACAGTGAAGCAAAGTAAGCTCTTTGTCCACTCTCTATAAAATTATAGAGTACATTATAAAATAAAGGGAACGCAGGTACTGGTAACTTCCAAGCTAATCTGCATAACAGGATTGGCAATATGTTTCAAACAAATACACTTATCTCCCTCAAATTACCACCACTGACACAGTCATTATACAAAGGCAGTTAAATCCAAAGTACCAAAAACACGAACCTGTCATGCAAGACGTTCAACCAATTTAGGTCTGTCTGTCTGTCCACATCAGTTGCAAGAACAGTCTACCCATCCACAGCATCATGCAATGAATTATCTTCTTTATGTACCTAATTGTGAAATGCAGATACGTAAACATTAGTTCACAATAAACTTTTTGCTACCTGAACGCTAACCAGCTAGTCCATCGTTTGGAATATACTACGGCAAACTCTTTGTAGATCACCAGCCTCCATAGCACTCTCAAGGCAAGGTCATCCTATCCTTTTCAACATACCACAGCTTATTATGTATAAATACAAGGAAAGGTATTTGATAAGAACTCCTCATCCTTCACATGCAAGCTTCAATTACTCCTCCCGTTTGAGATAAAGTATAATTTTTGACAGAAACACTATTTGTAGTACTGTAAAGAGCATTTACATAAGCATTTAAGCTTAAGTTTATTTTAACACATGAAAACTGTGAAAAACATGATGGCTGTCAGCACCCCACTTGAATGCCACCATGTGTCTTGTTTCCATATATGTCCAGAAGTGCATGTAATGGGTTATTCCAGAAAAAATCCACACACCCCCGACGGATGGGGTCGCTTTTTAACCCCCCCTCTCACCTGGATTTCCTGAAGCACAAGACCCCCCCTCCTGTCTGGATTTCCAAGACAAAAGACTCCCCTCCCGCTTGGATTTCCGGGAAAAAAAATAAGGCTTAAATTAAATTTATTTTTAATAGAAAATACGCACAATCACGTCTAGATGTTCTTTTTTTAATTTCTAAAGCTTCGGCTGATATTTAAAATTCTATCGCGTAGAACTAGAAAAAGGCCAACGTGAAATTACACAAATGTGGCGCGCTGGGTCTGGGTACGAGTAGAAATGTGTCAGGCGTTTCAAACTCTTCGTTGCAACAACGTTGCGACGGCTCGTTCTTTAGTATCTTGTTGTTCGCGTTTTCTGCTATAAAAGGACCTGCGAAGGAACTTAAATTATTATTTATGTCAGGTGAGAAATATGTGAACAAAATATTTCTACTATTTTCAGGGTCTGAGAGCGCTGAAGTGTCACCGAACTAAATGTTCGAATCGCGTGAACTATCGGTCGAAATGACCCCTGGAGAAGACATTTTCAAGTTCAACCCCCCCCCCTCCCACCTGGATTTCCAGAGTCTTTGACCCCCCCTCCCGCGAGAATTTCCAGAATCCCATCCGTCGGGGGAGTGTGGATTTTTTCTGGAATAACCCAATTAGATAGACACCAATTTTGATAAGCATCACTTGTGGCCCCTTACTCTTCTCCTCAACTTCAACATCACTTGTGTCCAGAAATACAGGCAATGAAGGTCGAAAAGAGTCCCCAAAACTGAGGTTTTCAAGTAGGCATAAACAGTTGCATTTACCCCACCTAAAAATAACCCTCATGCTAACCATAACTTTATTGTTAGAAATGAGCAGTAAACACTTAGACTTAACAGAACACTTCATGATGGATATCAAAATTGAGTGTGCATCTAATTACATTCATTTCTGGACATAAACGATTGTTTCTGTTGATTGTCTCCATAATTAATGTAAGGATTACGCAGTGACTGAGAATTACCCTTCACCCTTGGAAAAGGTCTGCCGAATAGTATTATTTATCAAACTATTTATAAGAATACTGAATTCTAACTGACCTGTAACTGAACTCAAAAGATCCTTCTGTACCACCACGTTAATCCGATAGAGCTTCTGCACCCATGACACCACAACAGGCTTATTACTACCTGATCAAAACAAGGAAGAAAAAAGTTTGATACGAGTATTACATTTGTAGTAATATTAACTGTTGTAGTAGTATTATTTTTCATACTGTAAGAAGAGTATATTGTAATAAACAGGAACACTTCAACCTGTAACCGAACACAACAGATCCCTCTGTACGACCACGTAAATCTGATTGTGCATCACGTCTGCATCGATGACACCATAATGCACTTAGTCATAACACAGAAAAAAGGTGGATAAGTCACTTCAGTATTAAATTTGTAGTAATAGTTTTAATTGTATTATTTATCAATTTGTAACAAGACTATTGAAATAAAATTAATGGGAACACTGAGCTGTAACTGAACACAAGAGATCCTTCCACACCACCATGTAAATCTGATGATGCACCTGCACCCATGACACCATAATGGACTTATTCCTACCTAGTCATAACAATGCAGAAAAAAAGTTTGATAAGTCACTTCAGTATTAAATTTGTAGTAACAGTTGTACTAATATTATCTAGAAATTGTAAGAAGAGTATTGAAATAAATGTGAACACTAACCTGAAACCAAACAAAAGAGGTGCTTCTGTACAACCACGTAAATCTGACAGTGCCTCTGCATGCATGACGCCTAATTACTACCTGGTCAAAACAAGGAAGGAAAAAGATAAAAATAAGGACAAGACCAGTAACCTTACAATAAAAGAAAGTTACCCTCATTCCCTTCAGACTACTCAACAAGAGCTGCTTTGCCTGAATACAGTCATGATATGTAGCCATCTGATATTTTTATTTATTTTATAGATACTGATGAAATACCGGGATTTTTCCTTTTACTAAAAAATCATGTCTTCACCGCAAGCAGTGAACATACTATTTTTATCTCTCACGAGTGAGGATATTGGTGTCGCCATGGTTACTAACATGATTTGCCAATTACTAGAGACCTTCCCGCTCAGGCCGGTTCTTTTGAAATTTCATTCACAAAATGGCTTCGAGGTGCCAAGACCCTGCAATTCGCCGCCAAGAATGTCGAATATAAGTATTATTTTCTTTATATCCCCTTTATAACTTTATATCCTAGTTTCATAACATTTTTGTGACAGGTATTTTGCGATAGGTGACCACTTTAATTGCACTATTTTGCTGTTTTGAAAATGAATTTAAGGAATTTCATCAGTATCTATAAAATAAACAGAACATTACATGGCCGCTTGGAGAGACGAGTTTTATCTTCTCGTGCTGAAAGTATCTCTCACTTGTTCGCTTCGCTCACTCGTGAGATACTATCAGCACTCAAAGATAAAATGCATATCCCTGTGCAACCATGTTATATCCTCTATTTGTACATTTTGCCACTGCTCGTGCCTGTGTTATCAACCGAAAGTAGAGGGTATGTAGGTAGCTGGCACTCAGGACAATTTCTGAACTATAGTGTCTTCTAAACAAATATAATAATATTACTCAGGATAACCAACTTTTCTTTATGATTAAAAGTCACTAGACAAAATTTTTCAATAGATCTCAAAGCTGTGGGTTCTTTTTCAGAAGGTCTGCTGTAATTCTAATTTCAGTACATACAGTATGGTACTGGCACAGGCAGCCCAAGTGTAATACATCAGGAATCAACTACTAGAAATACAGTCACTGTAGAAATATCTATTATAATACAATCATTAAACAAAGAAAAAACATTCTTCAATATTAAGTCTATTCCCTTTACTAGACGTATTGTATCTTCTAGCTGGTTTTAACACCACTTCAGCAATTTTCTTTCATCCGAGTAGCATAAAATTACTATAAAATAAAGGTAAGGCAGGTACTGGTAACTTCCAAGCAAACCTTCATGGGATTGTCAATGTATTGACTTATCTCTCTCAAATATAAATCAACTTCTCTCTCTCAAATTGCCACCAGAGCGACATACAAAGGCAATTAAATCCACTGTATATTGATAGGTGCACATTCTCTTTAGGTTTTAATTTCAACAGGCCATTTCCAAAATTCACTCCAACCTCTTTTTGAGAACAAGTCTAAGTGCAAAGTCTTTCTTATGAAAATGAGTTGTTATTCAAATGCAGGGTGAAACATTATTATGAATCATAAAAACTCTTGCAGTTAGACATGCTTTGAAAAAGAGGCTAACATGAATTTGGAAATGGCCTTGGAAAAGTTAACCAAACGTTGTACAAGTTAACCAAGGTTAGCTGCGATGGATTGTCATGTGCAAAAGTACTGTTCATTCTTAGCACCTCATTCTCTTATTATGAATTCTCCTTGGCAGAAGCTGGCTTGGTAAACAAAATGATCTCAGAAACTAATGTTGTCCATGTACCACTGTACATAATTCCATTTAATTAGCACAAAAACACTGACCTGTGATGTAAGAACTTCAACCAATGTAGGTCTGTCTGTCTGTCTGTCCACATCAGTTGCAGGAAGAGTCCTTCCATCCATGGCATCATACAAAGAACAACCTTCTTCACGTACCTAATTGTGAAATGCATATGTGTAAACATTGGTCAAGACTAAAATTTTTGCTACCTGAAAGCTAGTAACCAGTTAGCACATAGTACAGCAAATCCTTTGTTGATCACCAGCCTCCATGGCAAGGCCATCTCAAGGCAAGGTCATCCTCCATTTCTGTGAAGAACACACCAAGAAAGATGCCCCCAAGAGAATTGTGAATGCGCCAAGTTGATGAGCATGCAAGAAGAAAAAGCAAAACACAAGATTATGCTTATGGTGGCTTACTACAGTTTTGTGGGCTAGATAAAAAAAATCTTAAACCAACTTTATGGAAAACTGCAATGGCCCAGAATGGTCACAGACCAGTTATCTATCCCTGTCTATAAATAAAGTGATGATGAGACTGAACCAGGCAATTACCTATCTTCAATTGGATTTCTCAAAAATTGATGTACCATTGTCCCAAAACTTTACAAAAATGACAATCTTTCTAAACAACAATATGCTTTCGATGAAGTGCATTCCACACAGCATGCTATTCTTGACATCATACAAAACAACATAGACCTTAAATTATTCACCTCCAGGACCTTCATTGATTAAAAAAAGCTTTTCAATTTCGATACTGTTGATCTTTCAATATTACTGCTGCAAAAACTTAATCACTATACTATCAGGGGCAGCATCAATGAATGGTTCTGTTCACACCTTTTAGCTTGCTCACAACTAACTGAAGATGACCCTCACCTGTCTTCAGAAAGTAATATCTCATGTGGTGTACCCCAAGGCTGTGTTAGGTCCCCTCTTATTTCTGATCTATCTTAACGCTATTCATAACTCTTCAAACACATTTTTTTATTAATCTCTTTGCTGTCTACACTAACTCGTTGTATGCTGACGAAAATCTGATATATCTTGAAGACACTCCCAAAAAGTCCAAAACCAATCCAGAAGTCCACAACTCATACCCTTACTTCCCTCAAGCACAAGGAACATCTCCAATATGTTGGAATTTTATTGGACAGCAATTTGAGCTGATAATTTCACATAGACTACGTTGCATTAAAAAGAAGTAGGATCATCGGAGTCATCATCTCGCTCCTAATTATTTTTATCCAAATCAAACGGAATGTATCCAGGTAATGTGCGTCTGTTCTCTCTGTTTTTGCTTCTGCTCCCGGTAAGTGCCATGGTGAGCTTAATGTTAGATGCCATTGCAGTATGTTTTGTTTCTGCGTACAATACGTGTTGTCCTTTGTATAGATTAAATTACAGCATTAAGTTGATCATTATTGTGCAGGCAGGGACGGTAGTGATTTTTATGCAGGAAATATCAAACTCTTTTATGTTATCGCATTATGAAAACGCAACTTGCACTGGGCAGGGCTTCGCCTATGTAAAAACATGAAAATATCGTGTTCTCTGATGAATTAGTGATCGGTCCCTTAAATGCGAGAGGGCTATTGAACAATATGAAAAGGCGAGAAATTTTTAGATGGTTGAAAAACAAAAAAGTACTCGATTTTCTTTTCACCAGAAGTCCATTGTTCAAAGGACAAAGAAGCAATTTGGTCCGCAGAATGGGGGTACACAGCAATTTTTAGTAGTCTTTCTAGTGCCAGTGCCGGAGTAAGTACACTCTTTAACAACAACTTCGTGTTTCAATCGCTTAAAACCTTTTCAGATCCAAAAGGTAGGTTCATGATCATGGATATCAAAACAGAGAGTAAGACCTTGACACTGGTGAATATTTATGCTCCAAATAATGACGACCCTTCATTCTTCGAATCAGTTCTAAAAATGCTTTTTACTTTTGAGTGCGAGGAGTGCATGTGGTGTGGCGATTTTAACCTTGTTTTAGATCTACAAAAAGATAAGGAAGGTGGGAGGCCAGTAACACACGAAAAATCTCTGGAAAAAGTTAAGTACATAATAGACTCTTTGGCCTTGGTCGACATATGGCGTATGCTTAACCCTGATACGAGACATTTCACTTGGAGAAGAAGTTGCCCGGAGATAAAATGCTGTTTAGACTTTTTCATAATCAGCTCAAGTTTAATTCCAGCTGTAACAAATGCAG
>BLFK01001130.1:1153985-1163268 GCA_014634185.1 Astreopora myriophthalma
GGGTTTCAATAACTTTTGAAATAACGGTCCATGATAGCCCATTGTAGGCAGTAGTTTGACAAGTTTACGACGGGATTTTTTGGGAAAATCAAGACAAACTAGCCAGCGGTGAAAGGCAAGGCAGGCAGTGGTATACTGCCGGTAACTGGCTTCTGCTGAAACCCCTGCTTACAAAGAAATACAAGGACTTTTCAAGGACTCCCACTGTAATTCAAGGACTTTTGAAGACTGTGTGAACCGTGTCAGTGCTACATTAAACCTTAATGTTTTGTGTTCTCTCTCTACAGCAGTTTATACACTATTCTTCTCCTTATAAAAGCAATCCAACAGATCCACAAGCAATCTATCACAGAATACCTTATTTCAGCAATACAAACTGTGTGATTATAAAAAGGAACACCGCAATGTTACGTGGCCAGTTGCTTGATTGCCTAACATACAGCCATAGCAGTTTTCTGCTCCATCCATTGATGCAGCAGGCATGAATTTGAAAGCCAAAGGGTTTGAGCTTGTCATACCCATCGCAGTGCCATGTCTCATTAGGCCCTGTGTTCTTGCAGGTCTTCAATGGAGCCTGTGCACCATTCATTCTGCCATCCATTCTGGATCCAATTCTTCAAGCAAAGTTTCAATGCTGGAACAGGCAACACTTGTGTCTTGCACATTGAGAGTATGCCATATGTCTATATAACCCTCCCATGTAGTCAGATCCATCTACATGTAAGACTTCTGATCTTGTCTCTTACTTCATCCACATTGTTTTCCACGTTTCTTCTTTTAAGACCATGTGCATTTATATGCATTTTCAACATAGCTATACTAATTTGATTACCATCATGGTATCTATCTAAAAGTGCTAGTGCTTCATCACAGGTAAATCCTTTTTACTTAGACAGAGAAGCCCTAGTTACGGTTCCGAGAGGACTATGACCATATAATTATGGTTGGCCCTAAATTTGCAATTGGTGTCTAATGGACATGCATAACTCTGAAAATTTGACCAAGCAAGATGGGGCATGCAGATAAAAGTGGAGAGAAACTGGATGTGAACGTGACGAAAGTGGCAATTGTGTTTCACTGGCGTAAGGGGTTTTGACGTTGTAAATCTGCGTGAGGAAAGTTATAATCAACACATTCCAAAACTATCTGACAATGCGGTGAGGAATTCTACAAAACCTGTAAACAGAGACACACTAAACAGATGAAGGAAATGGAAATCACCTGATTTAAAAGAAAAGATAAGACTTAAGCTGAACTTAAATAAGCAAGTGGACATCTGGTAACAAAGGTAGGAACTAAGATAATCATGAAAGGAGGCACATGCAATTTTCTTTGACTTACAGTTTGTCTTTTCGGTACTTTCTAATTTAGACGAACATGGCAGTAATTCCCCTAATCAATTTACAGACGTGACCAACTTCTGCAACTTGCATCATTCAACCAAGATTTGGAGAAAAAGCTGGTCAGCCAATCTTTACGTGGTTTCTATTAGCGATAAACCAGTCGTCGAAAGACTTGATGGATGTTTAGTTGCATTGCCGCGAAGGAACTCGTTACTACTGTGGATATAAAAACTTGAAGGATGCGAGTTGTGAGTTGTGCCTTAATTCTAAATGACCATAAAAAGTATTATGCTCTGCCTGAGTTCTCCTCCACCAACTATGGCCCGAGGTTTTTGGTTTTTGAAGGGAAACGTATTTATTTTGACTTTAGGGTGAACTATTTACAAAATTTACAGAGTGAGGTAGTAGTTACCCTGTGAACAGAGGCCCTTCGATCTTCCTTGATAAGTCAGGGAGAGGAAGGAACTCTGCTCTCATCATTGTGAGTTCCCGTGGGTACTTCCGCCACGTATATACGTGTCAGCATATGCTGACGACACCCAATTATACCTCTCGTTCAAACCTGACAGTGCGGTCGGTGAGACGGAGGCCAAGTTTGCCATGGAGCAGTGCATCAGGGCTGTGAGAGCGTGAATGGTTGTTGATAAGATTAAGCTTAGCGAAGAAAAGACAGTTCATGCTAATCGGGACTCACCAACAGCTCTCCAAAGTACGAACCAATAGTCTCTTAGTTGCCAGAACTGTCGTGTCGTCTGTAAGCAAAGCTAGAAATCTTGGTGTCTGGTTTGACTCTAAGTTTTAATTTCAAACACATATTAACAAGACATGTCAGTCAACGTTTTACTATATATACAATATAAGATGTATATGTACATTTTTATCATTTGAAGCTGGGAAGACATTACTTCAAGCATTAGTCATGTGCTGCCTAGATCACTGCAACTCAGTTCTATATGGTATACCGGCTATCCACATGAATAAACTACAGCGCGTACAAAACACAGCCACGAGACTTCTCGCAAACAAGCCACGCTACTCACACATCATCATCACTCAAGTCATGGTAGACCTCCATTGGCTGCCTGTAAAATTTAGAATAATTTTTAAAGTTATTTTATTTACTTTTAAGGATGTGCATGGTACTGCACCTACGTATATTACTAGTCTTTTATATTTTAAGCAATCTAGGTATAATCTCAGGTCTGTTGGCAACAACACTAGAAAGGCCCGAAATCAAATCGGCCAAGATGACTGGAGACAGAGCCTTTGTGGTTGCTGCTCAAGTCTTATGGAATGCATTACCGCCCAGTCTTAGGGCTATTGATAACATTACTTCACTCAAGAACAATTAAAGACGTATCTTTTTAGGAAAGCATATTTTTAGATATTTTAGATTTAACTTTTTTTTTTACCTATTTTCTTATTTGTTCGACTATTATTACTACATACTATATATAATCAATTTTTGTTCACTTTCTATTGTTAGTTAGCAACATTATTAGTTTTTTATCCCTTATACAAGTTTTATATCAATTTCAAATAACAGTATCATTAGATAGCCTTCATTTTACCAATTTGTAAAGCGTGTTAGATCATAATTATGTTAACGAATTTCGCACTATAGAAATAATAAAATTATTATTATTATTATTATTATTATTATTATTATTATTATGTATCAAAAACAGAAAGGTAAGGATTTTTGTTTTATACAAATACATGCAGCATTTAAAAAGTATAAACTATCTTGTGTACAAGAAATTATTTTATCAAGTTACAGCATGTCTTTCAGAGATATTTTGACCAAAATGTCACATGTTTATTCCACTTTGGCGGATTCTGGTCACGTGTGACTGATGCTTGGTCACATTTTAATTCAATGCATGCTCAACAGGAAAAGTTGAGGCAGCTGGCTGAGGTACATTCCTCTTGCTGACTTATCTAGGAAGATTGAAGGGCCTCTGCTTACAGGGTAGGTAATAGTGGGTAATCAAAACATCGAGATGCAAAAACAAAGTCGTGAACACATGAACCTGAAGCATGGCAAAAGGGAAATGGATCATACCTAAAGAGCTTTGACCATCTGAATTATTGTGTTAGACTGAAGAGATATACTGTTGAAAAATTCAGTTTCATCCATTTTAATTGAAGGGCTCAGAGCAATAACGTCCTAACTGACATTTTCAGTGCATTTGGTCATTTTGCGAAATTGCGCCTAGATTTCACACAATACATAGAAATTGAGCTATGGAATTACCTATCCTAAGTGATGTGAACAAAATAACGAAGGAAATTTTTTTTTTCTGGACCCTGGGGAAGGGGAGTGGGGGCAAAATAGCAGGAAAATATGAAAATACAGGTACAAAAATGGTTTGGCTTCTTTTCATCAGATTGCCCCAATTTTTGGCATATAGCATGGGGATGTTCACCCCATAATTTTAGTGCAGTTGGTTTGGTGGAAATTGGCCACGATTTTGAAAAATGGCCTAAAAATCACGCAGAAGTCAGTTAGAACGTTTTTGCCCGGAGCCTTTCAACTGGTAATGTAAACAACCTTCCCAAAATAGTGAGTTGTGATCACAAATTGGGTTACTGGGTTAACAACGAGTCAAGAGCATGTGTGCATGTGTAACAGACAGTCCTGGTATTTGAAGGTAAAATAGGTATTTCCAGCCTTGATAGTTTCAAAGTAACTTAGAAACAATGTACTGCAGGAATGAACAGGTATTTACCTTTCTCAAAATAAGACAAATCAAGGCAGCCCAAGCTAAAGAGTTTCTTTCTTCCTGCCCTTACCATTCCAGAAATGAAAAACTGTTTCTCTTTGAAATAGCTGGTTGTTAATTCTGTGATGTTTACACTTATATCACGAATAACAGTGGGATTTAGTTAAGTTTAGATAATTGAAGATAACGCTTGTGTGGACTTCACTGGCTTTCCAGGCTTTTGGTTCAATGGTTCAGTTACTGGTTATTACTCTAGCTGCTGGCAGCTATAGTTACTCTAGCAGTAGGCGGCTAGAGTTATGTTTTCGTGTTTGAATCTTTTTGTCGCGATTTTCCAATCAATTATCCATTACTATCAATGTTAGTTTGAGTAGTCTTTATAAAGGAGCTTTTATATCAGTGTATGCACTGGGATTTGAACCCGCACTCTCCTGCATCAAGGGTGGTAGCAAGGCTATCGAGCTAACGTCGCACCCCAAGGGGAAGAACATCTGTTAATATCTTCTTTACATGACTGGAAATGATTACTCTTCCTTCGTTGTTCATAACATCTGGTTGTATTGTGACCAGTCAACCACCTTCAGCCAACAACTTTCTATTTGTTGTTCCTATTTGTTTGCACACTTAATTAATCAATTAATTAATTAATTGTTTTGGGCGACTAACGTTTAGGCCTGGGGACCCAAGCTGGTATAGTTGGGAGTCCACAGGGCTCCCTGAGATTTTTCTTAGAGCACAGCCTTGAATGCAAATGCCTTCTCCATGAAGTCATCCATCTTCCCTGGGAGGGAACTCGTATACATAATAAAGCGATTCCCACCACCATTCTTCTGTCAAACAGGATTAATTTTTCTCTTCATTTGGTCATAATGCATCCATGTTACTTGCACTCTACATTCTTTGTAAATTCTCTGTTTGGAGTGCCTTTGCCACTGCCATGCCTCATTCAATTTACATGTAGTAGACCAGACAGCTGGTTAAATGTTCACCACAGAAACGTACCGACTGTACTCCACGTTGGTGGTTGCGGTGTATTATCCAGCACATGGCTCACTACATGTATGCGATTCACATCTCAATTCCTTGCACACCATTTGTCTTATTATTGCATCCATCACCACAAATATAAAATATGATGAGTGAAACAACATACACACCACAAGGCACATGTGGTAAATCAAGCGAGACCAGGTACTACGTATTCAGAATTAAAAATGGTGAGTTATTACTCTAGCCATACATGTAGGCAGCTAGAGTTATGTTTCATGTTAGAATCTTTTTTTTTTTGTTTCGCGTCACAATTTTCCAATCAATTATCGATTACTATCAATGATAGTTTGAGCAGTCTTTTTAAAGGAACCTCTGTAGGAGGGTACACACTGGGATTCGAACCCATGCTCTCCTGCATCAGAGGCGGTAGCGATGTCCATACGGCTATCGAGCTAACGCCGCACCCGATAGTGAAAAACATCTGTTAGTATCTTCTTTACATGACCACAAAAGATTACTCTTCCTTTGGTGTATGTCATGTCCGGTTGTATTATGTGACTAGCAGCCATCTTTAGCCAGCTACTTTCTTTTCATTGCACAATTACTGCTGATGAAATGTCATCAAAATGCCATCGCAAGAACTTGTCAAGCATCCGTTTCCCAATTTTGAGTCAAATCAATGCGTATTGTAACATTTTTAGCTGTGTACAATGAAGTCAATTCGAGGATCGGAGTTTTCTCGATGTTATCGCTATGGTTGTGTCAGTAACATTTCACTGACCAGTTTCCAGGGCCGGCTACTATTTGCTATCAGCTTTCTACCATAAAGTTAATGATGCTTAATGACCCTTCAATCAGAAATCGGCTAAAAGAGAGGCTAGAGTATAGGCTACCCATAGCCTCTTGTTGTGTCAAAAACCAAACTAGGGAGTGAAAATTAAAATTGTACTGTATCAAAATAAAACTTGGGAGTAAAAAGCTTATAACTGGACTGTCGTGAAAATAAAACTGGGGAGTAAAAAATATAATGGGACAGTGAACAAAACCTGGACTGTGAAAAAATAGAACTGGACTGTGACCCTTTGGAGCCATCACAGAAAAGACCTGTATAGCATTCTAAAGTGTTTGTTACGTTATTCTAAGTATTTTACAACATAGATAATTTTGAGTTAGAATGGAATCATAAGTACTAATGAGAAAATGTAAACCATAGAAGAATGACCGCTCAGTGGAGGACTGGAAACTACAACTTTAAGGCCGTTTGCCTTGAAATCTAGCCGTACAAACCCACCACAAAATTTCAGGATTTGGAAAGTGACTAAAAAGAAAGATTTCTGGGGAAACATGTCTGCCAAGCTAAATTTTGACAAAATACAAAAGAGCTGAATTTCATATCTTCGAAAATTGCTCAAAATCAGTCCAATAGAATTGCCAATGACCACAACTTTGCTGTCAATGTGAATTTTATTGCGGGGTTTTCCTTTGTTGGCTTGAGTCAAGTAGAAAAACTGTAGAACACCACCTAAAGTCAGCTGTTGTCACTTTTGAGCTGTACACATACAAGTATGGTTACTACCATATGCTTACGGTCGTGCTTATGACTTAGTGAAAACTTAAGGGTTGCTCTCGCAAGCCATCATCTCTGCTTACAACTGCCTCTTCAAAACCCTGCTTATCCAGTAACCTCCCTCACAAGCTCGGTATTTTTTAGTCTCATGAGTAGCCAAATGGGGAACAATTTACCTTAAACACTCATGTATAAGCCACACCTTTTTGGTAAGATTTTGGGCTTAAAATTGGGGATGCAGCTTGTCTACGAGACCATCTCTTTCTGGGGGTATAAATTGGATGATTTGGGGTCAGAAACATAATTATTAACCAAAAGCTTAATTGATTAAACATTTAGTCATTCTGAAAACCTCTTGTTGTCAATCTTTGCCTTAAATAATTAAATCTCATTTAGTCCGAATCCTGAATCTTGTCCTTTAGTAAGTCCATTCAAGCAACTGATTTTTGTTTTACTTGAACTGAACTCTGACATGGAATTATCCAGTCTTTCACAACTACTCCTTCCACCACACGTGAGAAGAGCGGAACTCCCACGGTACCGTTGTGTTTTCCTGGTGTCCAGACTTCTTCCATTGAAAGACTGCCTGGTTATTAAATGCACTCAAGAACCAGCATGAAATGCTTTCAAAGTGTTGACCATTCATGAGAGAAAAAACCCCTCCCATCAGATTTTGTGATTACACGGTTTCCTCTTTCTTAAGTATGACAAGTTTTTTCACTAAGAACATGGGTTACACTGCCTACTTTGTTAGGAGAAAGGTGTAACCAGATATCATTTCTTAGAGTTTTCATGTTCACGAAGAAGCAACAAACTTCAATTTATTAAGGTTTTACTTTTTTTCTTAACATTGAGCTCCAACAATAGGGGTGTGGGTAATATTTATGAGTCTGGCTTGTACAGTGTATCTGAGTGTTTACAGCATGCAGTTTTTACTTGTTTCTGAGCTGTGGTATATGGACAAAGAATCAGTGCATCAATTTTCAATCAAGCATTGTAAAGTTGTAAATGCTTTGAATCTAGAAGTCTCAACATAATTTGATGAAGTAAGATCTTCCATAACAAGTAGTCATAGGAAGGACTTTGATGACACACTGATAATTTCACAACCTCAGTGCTCACAAATTAGTGTCAGAGACTTTGTTTCTTGCATGACAGCTGTCACATAATAAATGTAGACATCGAATCGAGAGACAACGAACATTCATAGTTATGAAGGATTGACATTTGTTATCAAGATCCAAACACTTGCTTTGACTGACACAACCTTGAATAACCCTTTTACGTTAGTAATGACCAATCACATGTCTCAGTAGAATGCAGTACAGTGTATAAATGAATTAGGATTTCGCTTCGAGCTGTCAGAGAAAAGGGAATAGCTCTTTACACACCCGTTGTAAATGAGTGAATGCGCTTGGGGAGTTTAAGGTTAAAACTCAGTCAGGTCTGTTGACTGAGCCTAGTTCACTAGACATTACTGGGTATCCCTAGTAAACGGGGCAAAGTTTACAAAACAAGTCATCTTCAAATGATATCAGAGAGGTTTTCAATTGAGTGTCATAAAACAAAAACCAAAGACTGTAATTACTGAGGCAATCATGTCCTGAAGGAAATACACTTTTCAGCCAAACACATAATACTATCAAACTAATTCACAACTTGGTTTTGCTAGCCAATCTGAATGCAAAGCAAGTAAAAGCAACTGGGTCAAGCGCTGCCGTGAAGAGAAGACTGACTAAGTCACAATTACTGGTTTTAGTTAAATGCATCTAATTGGTTGAAAAGTTCTTGCAAGGTTTTTTATCTAATCACAGAGTAAACCAAAACCAATAATTATTGAGTTACTAAATTACAGTTTCGACACTCAAGTGAATAGCCAATACTGACAGTGCTTCTCAAAATTACCCTGAGCACTCACGTTAGACACAGGAATTAATGGATGATGAATGTCAATTAACTCAAAGGAGAACACATTTAGCTGGCCCAGGGTTTCTGAAAAATGCACGCAAGCAAGTGACAGTTGGTTTTGCTTTACTTCTGATTTGTTATCAATGTGGCAACATATTTTTGGCCAGTCAATGTGACACCAACTTAGATAGGCATACCTTTAAAATACTTTCATCTTTCCAAAAAGAGTCCAGACAAACTCAAGTACATGTAACACCTCAGGCTTTCACTGGCATGGGAAATAAACTGAGCTGCTAGAGAGTGGCGACAAGTTTCTTGTTATTCCACAGCACATCTCATCTTCTTCACTTTAATTAGAAATTATGAGTCACAAATTAATGAACCCAGTTATTAGCATTAAGCCCTGGGCAAATGGATGCCCCATGTTGGACAGATGCAACATGTCACCCTTCATTTGTTCACAGAGAAGAACTGAGCTAATCACTGGCTCCTCCAAATCCTGACCCTATTCAGACCAAAACATGCCATTTTCCACACCTATTATCAGACTTGGCCTCTAAAATCCATACCCATTTTCAGACATAGCTTCTAAAAGTTGTCTCTGATTTGTGAATACCTAACCTTGTCCAGATGATTGACAACATATTCAGGGCTGTCATTAATTTTGAAAGTAGAAGTCCCAAAATGAACAGTAGGCGGCTTGGCATTCGAGCACCGAAGGGGCGGGTTTTCTAGGGGGGGGGGGGGGG
>BLFK01001130.1:1178984-1193984 GCA_014634185.1 Astreopora myriophthalma
CGAATCAGTTATTTGAAACCAAAGGAACTACGTATAACGCAATGCTTCACCTAAAAAGGTACTAATAAAAGTACAATTTTCAAAACTCCAGTTGAAGATCAGTGAATAAAACGTTCATGCTTGCGTAATCACAAACTCGTGCTCACTATATGTCAACTACATGTCAACACCGGATCACCAGAGTGTCCGTAATAAAGAGGTTAAGTTTATATGACTTCGCTCTCTGGGGCCGAGATTTAGTGTCCGTTGTCCTTATTAGAGAGGGTCCGTTTTATAGCGGTTTTTTTTTTTTTTAGAAAACGGGTGAGAATTTTTTCGGGACAAAGGGGAATGTCCGTTATAGAGAGGTGTCCGTATTAGAGAGGTGTCCGTAAGGAGAGGTTTGACTGTACCTTCTCCATCAAAAATATTCTCATTGTGATTCTGTTACTACGTTAACAAAGTGGGCAGGCAACGTTCCCTAACAAAATGTGTATCAATTGGTGTAGTTCTTAACGAAAGCTAACTTGACACCAAAGCTACCTCCATGCAAGAACCTATAGTTTGCAGAGAATAGGTGGTTACTATCTTGGTTACTATGATCTTTATCTACACACATATGAAAACAGAGGTGAATTTCACTCATTCCAGTCCTGAGATGACAGATTTACCGTATTACATTGTTTCAACAGATTGAAGGCTTTGCTGTTTAGTCCTCCATGTGAAGACCCCGCTGTCGCCCCTGCTTTAGGTGATCGCGTGCTGTTAAATCACCGCCCCACGGTCCCGGTTTCAATGGCATTTTGTTAAATCCACCGCCCACCGGGGCCAACGCGCCGTTAAAAGTGCGTTAAATCCCGGCTATGGAAGCGTTAAATCCCCGCTATGTCCCGGGGGTCGGGGGGCCGGGGTTTCAATTGACTGATGCATTAAGACTCAGCATATGAAAATAAATGGAGAAGGGCAACGATATAGGTGAACTAGTCAGATTACATTTTTTACGATAAAAGATACTCATTACCATAAAGGAACGAGCAACGCAAAGTTAGAGGGTACTAAACAGAAAAGGCAGTAGTTGGTACTGGGCACAATAATTCTGAAAGAGAGACTTTTAAATAATTGCTTATTTGGGAGTCTACGTATAAAAGGAGGAATACCATTCCAATAAAATCCAATGATTGTTGGGCAAAATTTTCTTATATTCGTTCTGAAAGAACTGGGATTTAGATACTGTAAGGGTGTACTTCGAGTAGCATAATTATGTCGTTTGGATACAAGAGATAGAGTAACATTTGATGGTTTGTTATCTACGAGAAGATCATAAAATAGTTGGCAAGTTTAGCTGGCAAGTTTTTAACTTCACAATGTCTGGAAATTTAATAAGGCCAAGGTTTACATAATGGCGAGTAACACGTTGACGAATTGGTACGTTCTTGATGGTTGTGACAGCTTTGTTTTGTAGTCTTACCACTTGAGATATAGAAGCTTCGTAATTATTACCCCACAATATGCAACCATATGTTAGATAAGGGTATCTAAATACATAGTAAATACTTATTAAAGACTTTTTTGGTACATGACATTTTAGTTTTGTGATGATAATTATGCTTTTGCTAATTTTGCTACTGATATAATCGATATGATGATGCCATGATTGGAAACAATCGATAATTGATCCTAAGTGGTTAAGGTTAAGGTTAAGCCATATTGTTTAGGTATCAGGATATTTTCAATTGTAAATAGAACGTTAGTTGATTAAGAATGCATCTCTCAAATATTTTTCTTAGTGCTGGAAGAACTGAGATAGGCCGGTAGTTATTGAACGAAAGACGAGATCCTTGTTTAAAAATCGGGATAACCTTGGCAATTTTTAAACTGTCAGGAAATATACCTTGTTCAAGTGTTGATTTTATAATGTGTCAATGGTCTAAATATTTCCAGAGAACCGGAAGATAACAGCAAAAGCTGGACCTTATCAACTCCGATTGATTTCTTTCGGTATCAACATTTTCTAACAATAAGAACACTTCAACTTCATTGACTTTAGTAAAGCGAAACTAATGCCCTTTTTCCTCTTCATATAGAACCAGAAACGGCCATTTGTAGCGGGAAGTTTTGATGCGAGTTCAGTTGGAATATTACGAAAATACGTATTGATAGCATTTGATAGAGGGAGTTGCAATTGAGTGTCGTAAAACCAATACCAAAGTAATCACTCCGACCAATCACAGTGGGAGCAAGCAGTGCAATGAGCCAATCAAAATTCGTAGCAGTTCCACGTAACTTGCTCAAAGCGCGGGAAAAATCGCGCGTGCAAGTCGCGATTGGTTTTGGTTTTCCTTCTCATAGGTTGATAAACTGGCGAGAGATTTTTAAGCCAATCACAAAGCGTAGCAATCGCAATCGCGTAATTACATTCGACAGTCATTTGAAAACCGCTCTATCGTGACTGGTTGCTGTAGGTTTTTATTGCCAACTTGTAAATTGTCGATGTGAGAAGATGGACGCTTTTTATTAATTATTAGGTTAACGTTATCCCACATTTTCTTGGTATTACGAGAGTCTTTAAAAACCTGAGCATAATTTGATGAACGGGAAAGTTTGTCAATTGCCACAATTTTATTGCGGTAAATTTTGTATTGGTTATAACATAAATGCAACGGGTTGTCAACCATCTTTTACATCAACAAGACGCCTAAGGGTGTTTCCGTGGGATGCACAAACGGTTAACAGAAATTGTAAAAGTACAACGGTTAGTCCAGATCCGAGTTCAAGGTGCGGGTTAGATCGCTAGAAGTCATTTTCGTGTTGCTTCTAACACTTTCCGCAAGATACTGGAAATTGAACAAAAAAGAAAAGATAATTTGTAACGAAAAACAACATGACGAAGAAAAAAGAAACAAGAAGAACAAGTCAACAACACGGATATTATGCATGGTCACCCATCCAAGTAGTAACCGCGGCCAACAGGGCTTAACTTTCAGTGAGAAGCACAAGCACGTGGCTAATTACCATACGAGACCACAATGAAAAAAAAAAAGGAATTTTAGGCCCCGTCCACGCGTATCTGTTTTCATTTGAAAACGCAACTTTTTTCGTTACGGATACAGCTTCCGTCCACACGTCTCCGATGAAAACGATCACTGAAAACGGAACTTTTCAAAAACGCTCTCCAGAGTGGAACTTTTTGAAAATGCTGTTTTCGCGTGTACGTGAAGGACGTGAATTTTTTTTAAAACAGAGAAAAAAAGTTGCGTTTTCAAATGAAAACGGATACGTGTGGACAGGGCCTTAGACATGGTCTGCCTCTGGCATCCCACGTAATAATTTCTAACTCTGATTCCCGCTACCCAAAGTTTATTAGTCTTACCTTTAATTTTAATCGATTTAAGTGGTGCATGTCGATTACTAATCGTATTAAAGGAATGTTGGAATCTAGTCAAAAACTTTCATTCGCGTCCTTGCTTTTAAATGCAGCTGCCCAGTCTTCACACCTCAGTGCACCACAGAAAGAGTTTTTGTCAAACTTTTTAAAATCTCTAATTTCAATTGTACCAGGGAAGAGGTTTAGCGTGGGATCATAAGGGTAAACAATGGCAAATGATCGGCTATATCAGCTGCAATGCTACCGCTCGAACTTGAGGATATGAAATTGGAGTGAATATGGTCCATGCAACTTATTGTTGTCTCGGTGCTACGTGTTGCTTCAAATATCAAGGGATTAAAGCCTTCAGAATGAATCAGTTTGGGATCTTCTTTTGCAATTGTGCTCCTAACGAGTGTATTGATATTAATATCGCCTAAAATTAGGCACTTTCGCTTAGACAAAAAGATGGCATGTAGAACTCGTTCAGATTGCTCAAGAAATTCACGTTGAGACCTGCCAGGTGGATTACTAATAACGCCAATTAACAGGTCGTTTGTCTCGACCCAGATATTTTCAAGGCACAGGGATACCCAGGGGAAGTATGTTATGTCGGGTAGTACTTGGTGTAAGACTTGACTATGTCCCGGGCCGCACCCAAGTCATATAATACCAGCTATTATAGAAGAAATACTCGTAGTAGTGCTAGTAGTGCTAGTCGTGGTCGTGGTCGTGGTCGTGGTCGTGGTCGTGGTCGTGGTCGCGGTCGCGGTCGTGGTACTAGTGGTAGTAGTGGTAGTTGTGGTAGAAGTAGTAGTAGTAGTGTCAGTGGTAGTAGCCGTAGTAGCCGCAGTGGATGTAGTAGCTGTAGTAAAACCAAATAGCGAATTATTTCGTTTTGTGGTTGGCTTAAAAGTGTATTTCCTTCAGAACATGATTGGCTCTGGTTTTACGACAGTCGATTGAAAACCACTCTATCACTGCGGAAGACAGATCCTTACCTTGTATAGTTCCTAATGGTTTATATAGTAACCCAAGTTATTCTCGCATTTTGATTGGTTCTTGCCTTTGATCTATTAGAGGACAGATGCACGATTGACGTCATCATTACAAAGTATTTCGCTTTTACGCGTACGAAGTTTAATTCTTTACTACATAAAACAAATAGATTCCATGTTGCTCTGCGTCTGTTCACTAATAGATCACAGAAGACGTCAAAATGTGGTAAGAACATCAGTGACTATTAAAGCCAAGGTCAGCTCGGGTTTCCCGGCCTCAGTGCGACCCGCAACTGGTACCGATCTGAAGTACAGCATAGAGAGCCAGTTTATGACGGCCAATGCTTTAAGTAATCTACTACAGAATATAGCGTAGTTTAGTGACAAACGCACCTTTTCTCCTGGCCTAACACCTCAGTTGATCTGTTTAAAGACAAGAGGCTCTGTACTTCAAGTCAAATTCTTCTTTTACTATGCTTCCTTTATCCGGCCAGTCGTCGGGCGGGCAATTACCCGGTATGATCCAATCGGCCTAAAAAGAAAGCATTAGCATTCAACGAATGAATGTCATTGGAGTAGAAGAGATAATGAATTTTAATATTGGGAAAAAGTCCGAGTGCTCCTTACAGGAGTCGGACCTTCACATTACTAGTTCAAATACTCTACCACCGAGACCGACGAAACTCGTATGAGCTCGGCGATTAAACTAGGTTACTTTTCGTTTACTGGCGTCTCCTGTAGCTCAGGGGTAGAGCATCCGAACTAGTAAACAAAGATCGAAGGCTCGATTCCTTTTAATAGCACTATAATTTTTTCCGAGTATCCTCGAGTCACCAGCGATAGTGTAGTGACAATGTAGTTAGCTGAATGATTCCGAGGGAATGGCAAGTGGAGGCGAAAATGTCTGGGAGTGGGGCGGTCTGTGAGGCCATGCCCCTCACCCTCAATAAACGTTTGAAATTTAAATCTTCGAATGTACGCTTTTTAAGCGAAACTTTTTCAACTACTGCTAAATCATGGCAATTTTGACAACGCCGTTTTCACAGCTCGTTACATTAAAGTTTAAGATTTGGATCTCCTCAACATGAATATATTTTAAAAGAAATATTAACGAAAGGATATTAGGCAACTTCTCGATACATCAACAACAAAATTAAATGCAACAATACCTCGTTCTTTTCAATCACTGTTAGGGGAATATTTTCTATTGTTTTCAATCGTCTTACAGAATATTCGTGGGCGTGACACAATCGATGTTAATATATTTTGTCACTGCGAAAAATTATATCCAAGACTTTGCAGATTTGCATTTGATAACGCCTGCAAGATGACGCCGAACGTAATGTCCTTTCGTTAACATGAATTCAGCCGAAAATTTGCTGTCTATTTTCATTTTGAGTGGGAAAATGCCCGGCACCCGGGAAAGGTCTCAAATAGACTTAATCACTTGTAGTCATTACAGTTCCAAAGAATGTCGCGAAACATCTCAATCCAACCGCCTCTATTTTATCGAGTGTCGAAATATTCTATCTTCGTTGATAGTAACGTTAACTTTGTAACGTTACTATAAACAAATGATGGTACAAATGAAGCACTTCGATGCAATTTCGTAGAACTTCATGCCGGACATTCAGCCTCCGCGGATAAAAATCAGCCAACACGCTTTGTTGCGTATAGCGTGCTCTGGCTAAAAGGTTTGACTCTTAACTATAAGTAGAATTGGAAAGGTCGACGCTTAGCAGCGTAATTAAGGAAACATAGGCCATTTCCAACTCGTCGCTTGCAAGAGGACTAGTTAGTGTGCTTCTATAAGTCAACCCAAGACGCTCGGTTTTGTACGAGTAGTACGTGTATGATACAAGCCTTCCTCTTTTCCAAGCGAGCAATAAAGTGCAAGTAAGGCAAATTCCCAAGCATTGTCGCTTCTTTCAAGTGTAAAGGTCATTCTCTGATTTAAATGCAGTCACTGCACTGCGATTCCCAACTGGTGGTAAGGCAACAGTGAATTCACGTATGCGCATAATGAACGCCAAAAAGAAAACAAACAAAAACTTTGGACCAGTATCGGTACCTCTGGACGTGTTGCCTGAGCGGTGTACCATGACGAGTCTCCCCGAGATTTCGGCCCGCGGATCGCTTATACGCTGCTTTCAGATACCCGTCCACGACAGCCTGTCTGCCCCCGACGCGGCAGTGAGGGAGAGAAATGTCGGCCCCTAGACCATACGTGACAGATCCCTTTCGTACTCACAGCTCAGTTCCAGTTATCGTGTTATAGGATTTCGAGCAATATATACTGAAACTGTAACCTGCTGTGTCCTCCATATGGTACGCAACAGAGTAGACCGGAAGTAGACGGTTCCAAACAATGGCGCATGCGTATTTGCTACAATTCATAAAATGCAACCAACATGAGTTGCTCTGCAACATTACAATACACCAAACCTCCGTTGGCGTCTCTGAGTACTCCTTGACACGCTCCACAGCCACAATGTTTGCTTCCAAGTCACTGCTCATGCGTACCATCTACTTCAATGTGGCGGTTATCTTCGGAAAACATGCACAGGAGACAAAAATTGGATGGAACTCGCTTATTCACAAGACCTCGTAATAGTGTGCGAACTTCGATTTGCTCAAAGCTTTTTCAATGGGTTGACGCCTACTTTTGCGTTTTCACTACGCAGTTCAGTGGTTGGCCGTAAAATCTGGCTCACTACATGCCAATCAAAAGAGCACAACCAAAACCATTTTCCGGCACTTAGCGTCAGCTTCACAAACCGGCTTTGGTCTTACAATACTCAGCTGAGATTCCTCCAGCAGCTATTGACATATTTAGTAACAAACTAAACCTACTACAGCTACTACAGCTTCTACGGCTACTACAGCTACTACTGCCACTACAGCTAGCTACTACGGCTAGTACAGCTACTACAATTACAGAACTACATGTGATATACAGCTGCTACATCTACTACGGCTACTACAACTACTACAGTTACTACAGCTACTACAGCTACTATAGCTACTACTTCCACTACGACTACTACCACTACTGCCGCTAATGGCGCTACTACCACTACTGCCGCTACCATTGCTACTGATACTGTTACTGTTACTGCTACAGCTACTGCTACTACAACTACTACTTCCACTACTATCATAGCTCCTACTACATGACTTAGATGTGGTTCGGGATATAACAGTCTGGTCTTACACCAAGTATTACCCGTTCTGTCAAATGCAACGTTTCCAGTACAACTTCGTTCTTACGGTCTTTCCGGCGTAGCAATAGCCCACTTTCAATATCACATGACTTCTTAGCTCGATAAAGAGAAATAATTTGCATCTGAAAAGATTCCCTGCACAGGCCTCCATTCCATGGTCGTTCCAGCGTGACCGTGAGAATATGAATACGGCCTATTCAAAATAACGTACACGGTCGCAGTGTCTCGGATTGAACGGAACAGCATTCCGTTATTCTGCTCCAGATAGCAGAACGAACAGAATAAACAAAACACGGTTTACTTGGAATTCACAGACTACGCGTTCTTTGGGCAACAAAAACTTTTTTGCAAAACCTTTTGGCAAATAAAAAACAGAATTGTGGAAAGCAACCAAACTGCCAAATCGCGACCGTGAGAGGACACTCCAAACCGTGAGAGTTTGCAGTCTGGCGGATGCTAACTCTCACGGTTTGGGGTGTCATCTTACTGTCGCGGTCATGAAGTATGCGTCAGTTTTTGTTAACAATGATGGAACGAGAGTCGACATGAAACTGGCCAATGAAGTTGCAGTCGGTACAAGAAAAAGTGACCTGCCTAGCCAAAAAACTACAACAAGAGTGAACAAATCAATAAAAAAGTCACGAAAACACTCAAGTAACGCAAGTTTCATTTCATTTTACTGCAACTGTAAGGAATACTGATTTCCTAGGCAACATTTCACATTATCATTCCACTATTACGTCATTTCACCATAAGAGGTCAAGAGAACGCTTAAAATATGAGACCGTAATACACTGTAGTGTCCCGGTTTGACCGGTTTACAACAGAGCGTCATTCGTACGCGCCATTTCAACACTCTTACCAAAACAGAGAAGCCAAAATAACAAAACCTTTTTGTAGTGGAATAATAAATCTCTTATTCGATGGTTTTACATATAATACTCGCGGGCATTTTGTTCATTGCTACGCAACTCGCAAAATATCCGTGAGTATTATATGTAAAACCATCGAATAAGATATATATCTCGAGAAGTTTCTTTTCGGGATTGGCGGGCTCTTTCAAGGAAGCGTGCATTTCGTACACACTCACTGATATTTCGAAGTGAACTGAATTGGTGACCTGAGCTGTTTCTTGTTTTTCGTCCAGAAAAGGGTGACGCCAATGGCGCGAAGTTTATCGTCAGAATAAGATACTTCATGCGTCCAATACATAAAAATAGTTTTAAGAATTGAGTATAATATACAACTTTGGGTGCATTTTTTTGGGACTATTCCGGAAAAAGAATAGATGGAATGGTCGGTTTACGCAGTTGTTTTGGGACTTATTCCGTTTTCGGAATGAACGGAATAGCATTTGTTCATTCTGCTCTCGATAGCAGAATGGACGGAACAAACAGAATACGGTTTACTCGGAATACACTGAATACGCGTTTTGGGGGGATTATTTTGGGGCCCAAATCGTGCGCGGCCGCTTAAGGTTACTCTTGGTCGTGTCCAGACCATTCCGAGTGTTAGTTCTCAAGTCACCTTTGCAAGAACCATTCCGTCTTCGGAGTACGCGTTTTTGGGGAAAACCTTATTCCTGTTATTCCGATAATCCTAAAGCGGAATAGGAATAGTCCCCCCAAAAATGCACCCTTTATCACATGAATTAAAACAACGGGTTATCCACTTTTTTTATTCAGGTACCGGTTCCGGATTCCAGTTTCCTGATTCCTGATTTGCCAGATGCCCCGTTCTTTTGGGCGAGATTTTGGCGGGAAAATCATACGCGGCCGCCTTTCTGGAAATATCAGTCTTAGTCGCGACTATTCCGAGCGTTGGTTCTCAGGTCACATCCGCGGTAACCATTCCGTTTTCGAAATACGCGTTTTTTCGGAAAACCTTTATATTTCAGTTATTATTAATCCCAAAAAGAATGCAACTTTTGCTTGTTTGTGTTTATGGCTACTGCTTCTTCTCTCACTCAGTCATGCGCAAAGAAGAGCTCGGGGGTCGAGACTCTGTTAACAAAGAAACAACAATTTGGCCGCTTCGATTTTGTGATATTTTTGATATAACGGTCGATTATCTCGATTGTGAAAACTGGACTCACTTTCCACACAAGCCAATTTGCTTGGAAGCAAATGAAGACATAACATATATTCTCTATAACAATTGTAGCAGTAGCACATGCCCACTTGGTGGGCCTTTTTTTTAATTCTCCGATAGGCTTTGAGAAGTTTCTTGTTTCAGTTTCTCAGTAAATCAGCTAAGAGTGTATGAAACTCAGTCGCGCATAAGCTAACGCGTTTATGTCTTTACGGGAGATGGTTTTCACCCAAGCTTGTTCACAAAAGAAGTGGCTGGCAAAACGCAGACATGGATTTCATGTACGTCATGTAAGCAGCTGAATTTGGTCATTTGACATTAGCGAGCTTTAGAATGGAGTACGAGTTTTCAGTACTGAGCACGTGGATTAGGTTTCGAGGTCGAAATTTCTCCAAATGCGCGTGCTCAGTAAGGAAAACTCGTACTCGTGGTCGTCTTTGTACTCATACTCCAATCTAAAGCTGATACCGCGCAGCTGTTTACAACCTCTAATTTCATTGGATCTGGTTAGGACGCAGCTCTATTTTTTTTAAGGTTAGGGTTCATTGTTTCTGTTGTTTGTTTGAATGCTTCCATTGTGTTCTGAGCCATTCGCGTGGGCTGTTGTAATAGCTGCGTACTGGCCCATCTAAAGGTCCATAATAGGCCATTTGCATGATGGCGTCATTTTACCACCAAGACCAGGATGCTTTGTAAAAATGCTCTCTTGTGCAGATTTTTTTTACTCTCCATGGAATAACGAGACAATTGGTAAAATTTGCCTGGCAATGGAAGCCACTCAATGCATTCTGGTCTTGGTGGTAAAATGACGCCATCGTGGAAATGGCCAATTGCTTTTTTTGAAGAGGACGGCAAGCAAATGTACCTAATTTTAAAACGCACGTGGAGAGTGTGCAGAACATATTGTTTTTATAATTAAACCTGTTTTTTTGTGGCGTGCCCATTGCTGTCCTCGTTGCTAAAGCTCCCTAATTATGTCAGCGGAACACGGATCGGCAGAGGAAATAAATAGCACTTCTCACTAATGGAGAAATTTAAGAGACTGATTTTCATACGTGAACAAAGGATATGTAATGAATTGACATGTGAACGTAGCTCAGTTGGTAGAGCAATGTGCAGCGCAATGGGTCATGGGTTCGAGTCCTGTTCGAATCGGCCTGGATCGAGGCCTGTTCCTGTTCGGCCTGTTCGAGTCCTGTTCGAGCTGGATTTTCTCAGGCTTCTCCGCAACTGCTTAAGTTGCTTCATTAACTGCAACGATCACACGTCAATTCAGCACTTCTCACTGTCCGTAAATAGGGAGCTTAATTAAGCAACGACGACGTCGACGACAACCAGAACGCCACAAAACAACAGGCTTAATGAGCAAAAACAATGGTTCCGCACACTCTGCACGAGCGTTTTACATTTTAGTACATTTCTTTGCCGTTCTCGAGTTAAGAACGACGTGAAATGGCCAAATTAAAGTTTGGGTAGGACGTGAGTGCCGGACGATAAATTTTCCATTGTTTGTCTTAACTTTAACGGCGTTCATACCAATTCTGTTCCTGGACAGTTAGTAATTGTTTTACACGCGGAACGAGTTGGAAAAAGCGCGAAGTGACTATAATAACGCGAATTTATGTTTTTCAGATGACGTTGTCGTAGCCGTCGTCGTCCTTGTGTAAGCTCCCCAGTATCCCCTACCTAACCCACCCTGGTAAATGTTGAATGCACAGGTATTTCGGTTTTGAGGCTTCCTTCAATCAGTGAATGAATTGAGTAAGTGAACCACTGTTGAGAATATACCTCTGTTACACGCCCCCCCCCCCCACCTTTTTCCTTGTTTCCCTAATATGAGTACCTTTACACAACAGAGTACAACTTAAGTAGGGAGCTTCAAGTTTTGTCGTCTCTGCAGTGCTATTGGCGTTGTTAAAATGTCGCAAAATCAAGTTCATGTCCCAGAGCTATTCTGTGCATTAGTTTTCTCTGACATTTCACAGAAGGCTACGCCGAAAATTCCGCTTCATTCATAGCCTTTATCTGGAACCACTCGAAGAGCCAACAGTGACCTCCATTTTCTGAAACTAAAACAAAAGATTCACGATAATAACGCGGTTGTCAACAATCGCAAGCACAACCTCCTGCACTTGCGTCAAGCATCGCACGTGCGTTAATTCAACGCTTGCGCACGATAAAAATTGTCCCACTTTCTACCTGTACATACTGTTCAACGCTTCCCCAGCCTACAAGCTTAATCCTTAACTTCAACGCCGTTTTCACCAGTTCATCGTGGGATACCGCAGTTCGCACAGACTCCAGGTGTTGAACGCCTTTTAAGCGAGAATGTTCTCGTGCATAGCCGTCGAGGTCGAAGTTGCTTGCCTCAGTTCCCTAGCGTGTCTTTCGCGCGCGCGTGCAGATGCAATGGTCTGAAAATTCAGGGCAAGTTGGTTACTAGCAAATGTTGCTCGGGAACAAGCTTTCGGTAGGGTCGTACATCTTGTTGAACACTAAATTTCATTGGCTGTATAGTGTCGTACTTTCTATTGTTTTCGGTGCTAAATCCATTGTTATCTTTGTTCGTTCTATTGTTCTCTTGCCCAATCCTGAACCCCGTTCAGTGAGGTACGACATCACCCCAAGCTTTAGGTGACCGTTTACAAAGTTGGAGTGAAAACTGTGTTTCACAACAACATGGTTAAAATAAAGAAGTGACAGTACATCGCTCGTTAGGGACTGAGCTTAAGCAAGGACGACCACGATGAAGAAGGCTACGATAACGTCATCCGAAAACATGAATTCGCGTTATCGTCGTCGCTTTGCGCTTATTGGGGAGCTTACGAAACGACGACACCCACGGCAACGAGAACGCCACAAAAACAATAGGTTTAGTGTGCAAAAATAGGGACCTTCAGCAACGAGGACGTCAACGTTAACCTCTTAACTTCCTTTTCTAGAAGTACTTTTATTCTTAGTTTTTATTTGTATATATAATATGCTTCTGGAATAAATTATGTAAATTATGTATGTAACGGCAACGAGAAGGTCGGTTCAAAATAGGAATTCGCGTCATTGTAATCACTTTGCAATTATTTCAACTAATTCAAAATGCATGGTGTCTGCTATCCAACAATCAAACTGGTATAAACGGCGTTTCAGTTTGGAGAGAAAATTTCAACGTTGTGTGCTGACGTTTTCCCAAAGGCGCTGATTTTGGTCATTTGAGGTCGTTGTTCTGGAAAGGACGGCAAAGAAATGTACCATAATGTAAAAGGCACGTACAGGGCGTGAAGAACGATTGTTTTTACTAATTAAACCGGATGTTTTGTGACGTTCCCGTCGCCGTTGCCGTCCTTGTTGCTAAAGCTCTCTAATAATGGCTCTGCACGCTCTGCACGTTCCGCACGTGCGTTTTACATTTTGGTATATTTCCTTGCCGTTATCTCCTAAATGAAGAAGTGAAATGACCACATTCAAGGTTCTAGGGAGGACATTAGCACAAGGCGATGAATTTTCAGTTGTCTCTCTACGCCTCTAACCCGCGTAGTGATACCAATCACGCAAATTTGTATTTTTAAATGGCATCCTTATTTCCGTCGTCGTCCTCGTTTCGTTAGGTCCCTATTCTAACTCGTTCCCTCTGTAAAACTCTACTACTAACCGTCCAGGAACAGAATTAGTACAAGCGCTGTAAAAGCTAAGATAAGGAATGAAAAATTCATCGTCGTTCACTGACGTCCTACATAAAGCTTCAAATTTGGTCATTTCACCAAAAAAAAAAATTCACCAAAAAATTACCAAAATGTAAAACGCACGTGCAGAGCCATTGTTTTTTTCCTCAATAATCCTATTGTTCTGTGGCGTTCTCGTTGTCGTCGAAGTCGTTGCTTAAGCTCCCTATTAAGGTGGGTGAGGGAGGAGTGGGAAGGTAGTGGAGCGGTCTCCTGAATTAGTAAGCCCCACCCCTCACCCTTAGGCTTCTTACCCGAGAGAGTAACTTAGCTAGAGAGTGTGTCAGGTGTCCATTGGGTCATCTCTTGATTCGTCTTCATGAGCTCGTTTTACTCCACCTACAAGAATAGGATTCTATCTATCAGCCCTCAAAACAATAAAAGTCTTGACGACACAGTTCATGAATAACGATCCAAAGAAGGCAAAACTTTGTCATCTGCCAGTGACACCGTTATACGGAGTAAGAGGCCATTTCCGAATTGCTGTTTGCCTCTGTTTCAAAGCGAGTCTTGGTGCTAAACCATTCAAATGATAATGAGTTTGATTTGCATGAAAATACAAAACTCATTTGCATTTGAATGGTTGTGCACCAGGACTCGTTTTGGAACCGAGGCAAACAGCAATTCGGAAATGGTCTATTCTTTTACTGAACCTGAGTGGAAGTCATAATCATTTCCGAAAACAATGTTGTAAGAGCGGTTTCAAGCATTATCGGAACCACAGCTGTGGTTACAATGCGTATGTCACTTTTTCAGCTGACCATAATGCAGGGCTCGAGACTAACTTTTCAGCTTGCTAGCCCACTGGCCAGTGACAGGTTTGATCCACTAGCCAAAACAAATTTTTCACTAGCCAGACGCAGACATTTGTTACTGTAAAGTGAACAAAAGATTCTCCCAGACTTGATTTCACGCATGACTAATCATTAGCGGCAAGCAGTTCATTTGTCGTTCGTCGCTTTTTACTAGGGGAAAAAACAAACAAAAAAGTCAACCATTCTTTCGCAGTTTTAATTAGTAATTTAAAGTTCTTGTTTGGGCCAATAAATTATATATATGATATGTTTTAAATTCTGCACGCTTTGACTCAATTTCGTTTTGTGAACTGGGCCTCCAGTGCTCAAATTTTCACTAGCGAAAATGGAATTTTTACTAGTCTGTGGCTAGTTGGCTACCGTTAGTCTCGAGCCCTGCCATAATGTTGAAAACAGTACAGCCAAAACACCAGACCGTAAAAGGTATAACTGTTTCACTGTCAAATAAATTACAGCTTCATTCACCTTGATTTAGTCTTTCCCCTGCAGTTTTCGCCTGATAATTGGCTAAATATATTGGTTCATATTCCTACAAGAAACAGCCAGTGAATTACTCTCAACACATCAAACAGAGACCACCGAAACACCAAACATACATCTAACAAATCCAATAATATACATGACAAACATTTCTCGATTCTGATCAGGCGCGTAGGAGGGGGGGTTCGAGGGGTTCGAACGAACCCCCTTTGAAGATCAATAATGGCGGAAAAGTTCGTGTGGTCGAAATACATCAACCAAAGAAAAATAGAGATATAAACCCGTTCTTTAGGCCTTATGTCTTACCCTCAGTAAAAATAAAAATTGTCAAGA
>BLFK01001130.1:1198984-1244292 GCA_014634185.1 Astreopora myriophthalma
GTAGGTGTAGCAAAATTATAGTTTCAAAAGCCTTTATAGCTTATATGTAAAATTATGGTTATTTTAGAGCTTTAATTTCTCAGTTGCTCTTTGAGTTTAAAGTTAACGTATTTTAAGTTAGGACGCAACATTTTTGCAGTATCATGTAGGCCTGGGTCCATCAATGCAATATTATCCCTGAAAAAGATTCCAAACCACAGTAAAGTTCCCACAGTTGGTATTAAAAATTAGGTGTGTGCACATTGTAACCCGTGCTGGACAAAAGTGTTTGTCATGCTGAAAACAATATTAGGTGAGTGCATTTATAGGTAATTTCATTACAAAGTGACTGACTGATTGACTGATTGAGGGCTTACTGAGCAACTGACTGGCTAACTGTCTGATGGACTCACTAAATCAGTGACAACTGACTGACTGACCAATTTGATTACAGACAGACTGCCTGTTACCCTGCACCCAAGACAAACTTGGTGCCAGTAATATGTCCGGCTATGCTCAGGCTAACTGCCTGTCTGATCAAACGGTTGAGGGACCGTCTGACTGTCTGACTGACTCACAGACAGTGACTGACTGACTGACTGACTGACTGACTGACGGATGGACTGATTTGGTAACAGATGCACTGTCTGCCTGCCTGTGCAACTGACCAGATTACTCAGAGACTGACTGATTTGCTGACTGGACACACACGCTGCTAAATAAGACACGTAATCAATGGCAGATCTAGGGGAGGGACTTGGGAAGCCCACCCCCTCCCCCTTTATTTTTGGATCAAATCTTTAGGTTATAATAATGCTGGCTCAAAATCGAGAAAAATGCCAAAAGCTATGAAGGGTAAAAAAAAAGAAACATTTTTTTAGAGCACCCCCCTTATTTCTAGGTCTGGACCTGCCACTGACACTGTTTCGTGAGTATGCTGATTGACTGATTCACTGAATATAAATATGGTGACTGATTTCCTGATTTCAAACTGACAGACTGACATTACTTTATTGGCATACAGATTGACAGACAGATGTATATTGACAAAAGATCATATAAAATAAGGAAACTGAATATGTTTGTTAAATTAACTCTTGATGCTCTAATAATAACATAAGATTTGAAGCCAACTTTAGCTATCAAAATGCACAGCTGTTTAAGCCTTTCACTATTGACAAAAACTAATTTTATTAACGTCCTTCTTTATCGATTGTTACTCTGATGACAGTGTGTTGCTGTGCGAATTCAGCACTCCAACATCAATTCTGAAAAATCGCCACAATAGTTAGAAATGTCGATGATAAACAAAGATTTTTACGAAATATAATTAAGCGTGATCTGACAGGCTCATTGATGAAAAAAATTATTGAGTGCCACTTACCACCAGTTCATCTTTGTTTGGTATTGCTGGGAACTCTAGCGCGGGTATACATTCGGGACTCGTCGCAGATTGCATTTAGAAGAGTCAAAAAGCTCTGTTTTGCCGGAAAATAGGCCAACAGACGAACAATTTTAGGTTTCAAGACCAAAACAACTGCAGAACCCGCTCTGCCCAGGCTCTTTTAAGTTTCAGCCTCGTCTTGATGGTGAAACAAAAACAAAATGGGGGAAGTAGAGAGGTGTTGGACAGATGCACAGCTGCAGAGCGAAGAAGTTTCAAAGAAGGATATCATCAAGTTTTTGCACGAAAATGCATCGTTTGAGGTATTAATAAGCATTTCCTGAGGTTTTAAATGAATTATAAACATCCGTTTGTGGTAATTTTGCGCTGTGATTTCAAGACAAGGGGGTTGTTTTTCTTGTTATCAGAAACAATAGACTGCACGCTTTAAACTACACACACGTTCTCGAAACAACGGGAAACCTTTCTTCGAATAATTTTATCTCGCATTGCCAGCAGACGTATCTTTAACGCGTTTTCGTTGCGATCAAGACGCTTTTCATCGTTTTTGCGTGTGTATGCCCGCCCAGCCCCCTATCCACCCACCGTCGATTGTCCCTCAACCTCGTGCTCCTGTGAGGTTGGGGAGATCAAACACCATGAACAAAGTTGAAGATGGCTGTAGATTATTTCCTGGCTTTACGATATGATTAAACTATCATATCTAGTTTTAATAATATCGTTATGATTCTTGTCATTTATCGTTTATCGTAGTATTTATGTGCATAGATAGTTTAATTTTTGTTAGTAGGTCCACAGTAGCTGTTCAGTTGCCAACTTCTCAGATGTGCTTTACCAAATAAAGATATATGTGAACAGTATGTTTGTGTGTATGTATGTTTTTGCTTGCCACTTGAATCACATGTCTGTAAAATTGAAATTTGAGGTGTATAAGCCTGGGATAGACAGGACAGGTAGGAGTGTTTGGGCAATACCTGATTTCCAATAATCTCCCAGAAAAAAAGTCCCCAAGGAAGCCCAAGCAAAACCGCAGTTCTTAACAAAACCAAAAATTTCCAAAGCTTTAATCTTGCGCCACAAATAACATCAACTACTGCGTCAACTGAAATTGAAAATTGTTCAAAATCAACCAATGCGTCCATGCATTTGAAATTAAACCAATGAAACAAAAGTAGTCTGTCTGTGCCCGCGCTCTCAAAAATCTTTAAGGTCTTCAAAGGTTACAGCAAGGGGGATATCCCCTCCGCCGTTACTACTTAATTGCTTGCAGGTACTGTGACGAGTTTGTATCAAAGTTCAACTGGATGATTTTTGCATAGGCATTTATAATTAAAGCTAACCATTGATGTAAAAATTGGTTGAGAGAGTTGAAGTTTAGCTGAAGAGACGAGTAAAAAAACCTCCTGATTAAGTGATGTTTGTTTTTGTTTTCTGTCTTTTTAATGACTTTCCCAAAGCATGGTAAAATTCCAAGCAAGAAACACTCCTACTTTTATGCAGTATTAAAACTGACACAAGTACAGTGTATCTAGAAAATGATTTGAAAACAGATAGGGAAAATACTGGTATATTTTTGTCAAGCCTGACAGTTTGTGATTCCGGACTGACACCTCCTCAATTTACCTAATATGGATTTCTTGCTTCTATTAATAATTCTAATAGTTCCTGAAAGAGCACAAATTAAATGGGAAATTAAACAACATTGCAAAGACAAGCAAAAAGGATCATTTGATTGACAGCTACAAACAGCTGTTTGAAGTCAAGGTACAGTGCAGTCTTTATATTATTTTACAGGCAGGCGAGAGCTCTAGACTACTGTGCAGAAGGTCGTGGGTTCAAATCCCCGACCTGACCAACACTCAGGGTCTTTTTAAAAATAGCTGAGTAGAAAGTGCTTCCTTGCTAATGACATCTGCAAATGGTAATGGTTAGACCTTCAAGGCTTCTCAGAAAAAGGAAGATATAACTGTAGGCCCCATCTTTTCTGAAGAGTTTGCTGGAATGTTCTTATGTAATACAGAATTTTCTAGAAGGTTCTTTGATGTGACTTCCCAGAATTGCAGGACTTGGATGATTTGTATCTAAGAATAGCAATTGTAAGTTGCCAAAAATACACTAAGAAAAGGAACATTCTAGATCAAATTTGAGAAACAATTAGATTAGTTTCAGTGAGACAGTTTTTCTTTGGTCTCTTTTTGTCGTTGTTCATTGTTCAGCGATCAGTGATCAGTTGTTAGTTCAGTTCAAACGAGAGTAATTCAGTTCACAGTTCAAGTTCCGTGTTACCAACAATTTTAGAGATCAAGTTCATTGCTTCCAATGGATCAAATAAAACTCTACCGAACACCACCTCACAACACTTGTTTATACATGTAAACTCTGTGGTGCATTACAGAAAATACATGCTGTTCATAAAATAAAGAGTAGGTGCCTGGTTTGGTTGTTTATCCCTGCTAAGCATTCAGCATACAAGAGGGCCACAGTAACATTGGCTTCTCACCGTTGCAGCAACCCTTCCGTATTCTGTACAGTAATGCTGACAAACACAATGTGACCAATAGAGAGAAATTGCAATATAATGTGTAATATCCATGATAATATCATGGATAATGCGAGCAATATCCGCGAGACTGAAATGTACATTCAAATCCCCCTCTGGAACACTTCTACGTTTGAATGGAATCGGGAAGATTTTGAGAAAATTTCTCTTTGAAATTAATTCGTCTTATACTCAAAATACTCAAAATTGTGTCCACTTTTCATTAGCTGCAAATTTTCATATCAAATGAGACTTCATAGCTTTTTATCTCTGGCTAGAGATCATATACATTATGATATGAAAATTCTCCAAATAAAACAGTTCGCCCTTTTTTCAGGCATTCCGCACAGAGAGTGAAGCTAGTCTTGAAGATGAGTTAAAGGAGGCAGCAGAGCACGCTGTAGCCATGCGTACCTCGGAAAAGAAAAAAGAAAGGAAAAGTTCAGAATCAAAGGACTCGAAAAAGGAGGTTTGTTACATGATTACCTGAAGTTAACCTGATTTTACAATAAATTAACAACTGTGTTGCTAAGTGAAGGTTGGGTGCCTGAGACATCCAGGAGCTTTCACTATTAGCAGCCAGCTCCTAGATGGAGAGGCAAATCCTCACAACCAAGAATCCCCCAGATCAAGCCAATATTTTCAGTAAATTGTTAAAGGTTCAACAGAAGTTAACTCGCTTAGTGGCAAGCTTAATTACCAACTGTCAAATATGAATATGCATTATTTAATTTCCTTGGTAATTTGAGCTAGCCTTGTAATGATCTATTCAGGAGCCAAAGTTTTCCAAGAAAATCTTGAAGCATGGTGACAAGACAACATTTCCATCTAAAGGAGACAGAGTGTCGTGTTTCTACACTGGCAAACTGGAGAATGGAGTTGTGTTTGACAGCAATGTGTCTGGTGCAGGTGTGATTGGTTGGTTTTTACATCCTAAATAATTATAATGAATTGCAATTATAAAATAATATACTTACATTCTTCCCACCAATGAAGACCAGAGCACAATGCTTATTCAGGCCAATCAGTTGGGAAGGAAGCATTCTTGCAATTATAGTAATTGAGGAGACAGTGAATTTTAAGCTCAGTAAATAAATGGAGAGTGGTGTACATGTATTTATTGATGATGGCATGGGTATACTCCTAGAAAAAAATATATGATCTCACCACCAATACTGGCTGTTTTACAATCCTGGTCAGTGGTCCAGCATTAGAATTTGAACCTGTAACCTCTTATCAGATGCGGTTAGCCACGTTTGTCTGTTACTTTGACTTAGCCTACTATTCTAGAGTGTTTTGCATAGTTTTATTTGATCCAGTGGAATTGATGAACTTGATCTCTACAGTTGACTGTTGACACTGAACTAATTAACTCTCCTTTGAACTGAACTGATGACTGATAGCTGGTCACTGAACAATGAGCAAAAATGAAAAGAGAACAAAGGAAAAAAATCGTCTCACTGATTGAAACTAATCTTGCTTTGTGCACTTTGATCTTGAATGTTTCTTTTCTTAGGCTACAATGTATTGTCAGCAACTTACATTTGCTATTTGTAGACATAAATCATCTGAGTCATGCAATTTTAGAACTTTCAAGGAAGTCACAATCATCAAAGAACCTTCAAGAAAATTCTACGTTAGACATTAAGAACATTCAAGCAAAGTCTTCAGAAAATAGAGGGTTGTGATGTCAGTAAACTAAGCATGACTGCAAATTCCTTTCACTATGCAGTGTGGTATCCGGTGTTGGTGACAAACGGGAGTGGATCCAGAAAGAGGGGTCCAAAGAAATTGGGGCACTCCCTCCTCCCCTCTTGAACATCATTTGGTTACAAAAAGTTTTTTTAATAATACCCCCTCCCAAATCTGCCCCTGATACAGGTTCAGTTACATTCCAGTTTTTTTTTTCTGCTGCTATTCAAAAGCTGGAAACAAAAAGAAAAGCAAGGAAGAAGGAAAGGCATTCATTTTTCAAGTGGGAAAAGGACTTGTCATTAGAGGGGTAGGTTCATCAAAGGAGTACAGTGGGTTCATATTACAGTCAAGCTAGATCTCATGCAACCAGTATTTTTGAAATTTGAATTGAGTGTTCAAATCTACAAGCCACTTTCCCTTCTAGATTCCAAATTCCTGTGGATATTTCCTTTGTATATCGAGAACACAAAGCTCTGAAATTTTGTTTTATGCAAAAACATACCGCATTTGAAAACTATAACCTGTTAGAGCGCATCACAAAATTAAGCTTTTAGAACATATGCATTTTAAAGTGTGATTTTCGTAAATACTTTCAAGATTCCAATCAGTTGTGGGAAGTTCCAAAAAGAAATGCAAAATTATGTTCTTTTCAGTCTTACGGATACTGGTCACATGTGACATAGCCTGACTGTAAGCTTTATTTTGTACTTGGATGCATGAGCAGGAATGGGTTGATCAGTGTCTGGGTAAGAGGCCAGAGTAGCTTGAAAATAAGAAATCACCTTGGAGAAACCAAACCCTTTATTTGGTGCAAAGAACTCCACACAGAAATCACGCCTTGTATAGATTCATCATTCTAAAATGCAAGCATTTGTTTAGGAAAGTTTCAACTCCATGGCAACTTCAACAACAACGCACTCAGGGCTTTCAATAACTTCTGAAATAGCCGTCCATGATAGCCCATTGTAGGCGGCAGCTTGACAAGTTTATGATAGGACTTTTGGTGAAAATCAAGACAAACTAGCCGGCGGTGAGAGGCAAAGCAGGCGGCGGTATACTGCCGGTAACCGGCTTCTATTGAAACCCCTGCACACTGGATTCACAATGCATTAATCTTGTTCATATAAACACATTCATCAACAATTACAACTTGTATAAATTTATTATGATTATCATAATTATCTTGAATGGTCGGCTCAGTAGCTAGAATCTTCTGTTATTCTAAATTTAAAATATTTCATGATTACTAAAAGTACAGTAGCATGCATAGCTGGCATTTGTTGTTGGGGAGTGTGTAAGCCAGCAGTGAAGCTGCAAAAATTGAGCAGAGGGCAACTTGTCCCCAAACAACTGTCAGCTATGCAGGCTAAAACTACATGTACAGCTGTCAGTCGTGCAATCTAGAATGTTCCAGCAAGACAATTGTGGCATGTTGAGTACTTTAAGTTTAATTCGGTTCTCAATACAAGCTTTATCACTGTCATCTCTCATTGTAACAAGAATATACTGGAGTTTCTTTTTGCAAAGGTTCTTGAAAGTGTATGATCACACAAGTTCCAATGCTATTGTCAAGTACAGTTTGTGATATTTTGTTTCAGGAGATTTGTTGTTTTATATTCATTTCTTTTTGCACTACTTGAAGAACTGCATGTTGCTTTTCTAGAGTCTAGCTGACAATTTTTTCTTTGTGTGACTAGTGGGATGAAGGTCTTATGACAATGTCAAAGGGTGAGAAGGCAGAGTTGACCATCGAGCCTGAATGGGGCTATGGCAAAAAGGGAAACATTGATGCAGGGTATCCTTTAATCAGGAAACTGGAAAAATACAGAGTGTTTCAGAAGTTTGTACCCTTTTCTGGGAGATTGTATGTCGCTTATTCTTGCATTTTGGAAGCCATAGTTTTAGAGCAATTACTTGATTTTAAGAAGACATTCAGGCTACTGTGCTGAAACTGCAAACGTTGATTATTAACTTGCAAGGCTTCACAGACCGGCCAGTTTGGAGAGCAATATTTTTTCTCTGTTCAAAAAGGGGCACAAACATTTGAAACACCCTTTAGTTATAGAAGGAATTGTGTGGGAGTCAAGGACAGTGCTGACAGCAATGGAGTGTAGAGATCCTTTCTGAACCCTTGTAATGTTTCCAGGTACCCACTTCTGGAAATCTCCAAGAAACAACAGCCCCCCTAAAAGGATATTTATCGCACTTTCTAATCTTTCTGGGGCAGTAGCCTGTGAGTACAGTGGTTACTCATTGCTCCAAGGAGCAACAAGTGGGGGTGCTTCTATGAGGGGGATCAAGGATGTGGAACTGAGAATTGATTGTGTTTCAGTTCCCATTAACATAGGACCACAGTTTCTTTGGAATATCACCCTGTAACATTTATTACAAAATGTCATGATTTTAATATCCCTTTTACAAGTTTTATGGAACGTAAGATTTCACTATGACTTGTGCCAGCTTATTGCCTCACTAGACAAACTATATTCAAAGTCATTTTCCTTAACATGACAAAGTATACCACCACAGTCTAGGCTTATCTTTGAAGTGGAGCTTGTTGATGTCATATAAGAAGGTTACACTGGTCAGGTTAAAAATGCATGAAGTTCAAAATATTAGAGTCGTCCACTAGCATATGAAGTACATGTACTGAGAGAGACTTCTGGTCTGGAGTGTTATACATAAAGTAAAATAGCCAGGCCTCATGATTATTATACAAAGATCAAGTGAAGAAACATGTGGGAGATGGTGTTTTTTGTCAACGTGAAGGTTTTAAACCTTGTTAAGACTGTTTTAATTTGCCTCATTGATGCAGACTTTTACTGTCATGTTATCTAGTTATTCATTAATTGGAAACATGTAACCGGACATTAAAAAAAGAGAAGGTTATGCTGTATTTAGCAAATATGTGAGTCTTGTGATTGCGAATTGAAATTGTTATTAACTCTTTATGATTTACCTGCTCTTAAGTCAGTGTTTTATGAGTATTTCCTTCATTTACCAAGTTCACACAACTGAAATTAGCAGTCAAGTTCCTACTGGCTGCAGGTTGTTTATTGCACCAATACTTTAGTACATGGTAGGTGCTCTTGAGGCCTGTCTATAATAATGAGCCAAGATCTCTGGAATAAATGCTGTCCCTGAAAGCAAGGTCTCTTTTACCTCAGCAGCAGCTCTTCTCCTGGTCCCCCTCCTCCTCCTCCCTCCCTCCCTCCCTCCCTCCCTCCCTCCAACCAGCCACTGGCCCACTGCCCTCACATAAATACGTGACTCCAGAGCAAATGTTTCTTTTCCAATAAAAGTTCTACTAGCAATCATGATAATGCACCTATCAATGTTAAGCCTCAAGGGGGGAGGAGGGGGACTGAGCCAGAGGAATTTGACATTTTCAAGGAAGCTGTAGAGTCCGATTCCTCACCCCAGACCACCTACTGAATGTCAAATTCCGAGTTCTCTCGGTCTTCATGATGGCTGCCATGTCAAATTTCCGGCCCTTGGGGTAAGGAATATGTGTCAAAATCCCTACCCAGGGGAAGGCTCCATGAGTCTTTTTCCAGTGGGTAGCCGACCACCCTCTCGACAGTGGGGACCTGAACGAGTGGTCCCGAGTAGTTGCGCGAAAATTTAGTTCCGGGGGTAACTACTTGCTGTAGGCAGTCATAGAGTGGTCCTGTAAGCAGACATATAATGTCTGCTTGAGGTGCTCCTGCCTACTTAACGTGCTTCTACTATTTGACGTGCTTCTACTGCTTGACGTGCTTCTACTAGTTGACGTGCTTCTACTGCTTGACGCGCTTCTGCTACTTGAGGTGCATGTACTACCTGACGTGCTTCTACTATTTGACGTGCTTCTACTACTTGACGCGCTTCTGCTACTTGAGGTGCATGTACTACCTGACGTGCTTCTACTATTTGACGTGCTTCTACTCCTTGACGTGCTTCTACTGTTTGACGTGCTTCTATTTCACGTGCTTCTACGAAGTCAATTCAGTCATGGCTAACAGCTATCAAGTTGACTCTGAATGAATGTTAAGAAAACCAAATATATGCTCATAGCGACCCAACACAAGTTGTCTCAAATAAGTAATAACTTTACAGTTAAAGTCAACAATACTCCTCTTGACAGGGTAATTGAATATAAATATCTCGGAGTTCACATAGATGAATCTTTCAAGTGGCACTCGCATATTAAAGCTATTTCAAAGAAAATATGTGCAGGTCTGGCAATATTAAAACGTGTAAGCCCCACCATACCTTTCGATACTAGACTGAAAATTTACAATGCACTGGTAGTGCCTTAATTCAACTATTGCAGTACAATATGGGGTAATCTTGTTAAAGGGCTATCTTATACAATTTAAAAGCTATAAAACAGGGCAGCTAGAATCTTCAACCAACATGAAGTGAAGGAAGTCAAACCTCTGTTTAGCCGCAGATCTACTTCAGAAGAACCCGTGAAAAGATAGTTGTTTAGCTCCATTAGGAGAATGACTTTTTTACAAGATGAAGCGCCGGCTCACACAACCATGGCTACTCAGACATGGTGCCAGAGAAAATTACCCAGGTTTATAGAGGGAAAAAAAACAGTGGCCTGCTAATTCGCCAGACCTCAATCCAGTGGAAAATCTCTGGTGCATTATCAACGAGGTTTCGTACCGGGAACCGGTCCAAAAAAACAATCGGAGAGCTGAAAACGCGGCTACACCAGGCATGGCCGGAGAAAATCCTCCCTTGCTACCTTACGAGAGCTGGCTTATTCTATGCCACGACGCCTGAAAAGTGTCATAAACAAAGGAGGACATACAGGCTACTGAAATTGCCCATGGAAAAAGTGTAAACATGAGTTATTAACTTGCAAGGCTTCATAGACCGGACAGTTCGGAAATTATTTAAATTCATTCATTCGGCATTTATTTCTTCTATGTTGAAAGAAGGGCACGAACTTTTCAAACACCCTGTATTGGCGATAATTTTGTTTTCCATAAGGTTTCTATTTTTCGTCAAGTGTGGGGCGGGCTTACATAACCCATCATACGCTCACTTCAAAAGAGTTCGCTAGTTCTCAAATGCATATCCCACAGCACCCCAAAACACCACAAGTAGTACAAGTGCACCTCAAGTACTACAAGCACCTCACGTAGTACAAGTCACGTCAAGTAGTACATGCACGTCAAGTAGTAGAAGCGCGTCAAGTAGTACAAGCAACTCAAGTAGTACTGACATGCATCTCGAGTAGTAGAAGATCGTCAAATAGTACATGCACCACGACTACTATAAGCACGTCAAGTAGTACATGCACCTCAAGTAAGTGGAAGCACATCAAGTAGGAGAGGCACGTCAAGTAGTACATGCATGTCAAGTAGTACAAGCACGTCAAGTAGTACAAGCACCTCAAGTCATGTCAAGTAGTACATGCACCTCAAGTAGTAGAAGCACCTCAAGTAGCAGAAGCACGTCAAGTAGTACATGCACTTGAAGTAATGCATCAGTCAATTGAAACCCCGGCCCCCCGAGCCCCGCAACATAGCGGGGATTTAACGCTTCCATAGCCGGGATTTAACGCACTTTTAACGGCGCGTTGGCCCCGGTGGGCGGTGGATTTAACAAAATGCCATTGAAACCGGGACCGTGGGGCGGTGATTTAACAGCACGCGATCACCTAAAGCGGGGGCGACAGCGGGGACTTAACGTGGAGAACTAAACAGCAAAGCCTTCAATCTGTTGAAACAATCTAATACGGTAAATCTGTAATCTCAGGACTGAAATGAGTGAAATTCACCTCTGTTTTCATATGTGTGTAGATAAAGATCATAGTAACCAAGATAGTAACCACCTATTCTCTGCAAACTATTGAATGGAGGTAGCTTTGGTGTCAAGTCAGCTTTCGTTCAGAACAACACCAATTGATGGACATTTTGTTAGGGAAGGTTGCCTACCCACTTGGTTTTAATAGGTTTTAACAAATTGAATCGTAATGGAAATGTTTTCGAAGGAGTATATTTTAACAGACTGAATCGTAATGATTCACATTTAGAGGGAAAATTGCCTACCCACTTTGTTAAAGTTGTAACAGAATCATAATGAGAATATTTTTGATGGAGAAGGTACAGTCGAACCTCTCCTTACGGACACCTCTCTAATACGGACACCTCTCTATAACGGACATTCCCCTTTGTCCCGAAAAAATTCTCACCCGTTTTCTAAAGAAAAAAACTCAATAATACGGACCCTCTCTAATAAGGACAACGGACACTAAATCTCGGCTCCAGAGAGCGAAGTCATATAAACTTAACCTCTTTATTACGGCCACTCTGGTGATCCGGCGTTGACATATAGTTGACATATAGTGTGCACGAGTTTGTGATTACGCAAGCATGAACGTTTTATTCACTGATCTTCAACTGGAGTTTTGAAAATTGTACTTTTATTAGTACCTTTTTAGGTGGAGCATTGCGTTATACGTAGTTCCTTTGGTTTCAAATAACTGATTCGTATAAAGTATGTACTTTACGGACAGCTGGATTGTCTGTTAAGTCTAAACATTCTTCATTCTCAATCGACTAAACTGCATTTTTAACACCGGAATAAACTCAACTAAAGGAAAACAAAACGAAACGAAATGTGGACGTTCTACACCTCCATAGCGATTTTACATGTTGCAGTTCTTTCACAACAGCCTTTTTGACCAGATGCTTATGGCAATATAACAGCTAAAAAGAACAGTTGTAACCAACCAATGTCCGGGAGAGTCCCTGAAGGCACCAAACATTTTCTAACTTTTAACACTAGCTCATTAGGAGCTATTGCTCTTTTTGAATAACTGGTTAGTTCTTTTGTCCATCCCCTGTCCAACGAGACACGTTAATGTCATTGTATACGCGAAATTATTGTCCTCGTTTGTTCGCGCGGAATTCAAACAATAAAAAACAAAACATTTCTGAAAAAGCGACAGCGTTTTAAAGTTTTACCGGAAAATGCGTTGTTCCTTTTGCTGTTTTGTCATGCTTAGCAAATGCGCATGCGCCAACTCCGTGTATTACAAATAATATTAGTACCAAAAAATATCCTTACCATATGGAAGACATGACAACTACAGTCGCAAATATATATCGCTCCAAATCATAGTATAAAGCAGAAGGAGTTGAGCTGCAAGTACGTAAGGGATCTGTCACGTATGGTCTAGGGGCCGACATTTCTCTCCCTCACTGCCTATCGGGGATAGGTATCAGAAAGTGGCAAGTATAAGCGATCCGCGGGCCGAAATCTCGGGGAGACTCGTCATGGTACACCGCTCCGGCTTAAATGTCCAGAGGTACCGCTACCGCTTCTGCATGTTTTTCTTTAGGTATTTAGTATGCGCATGCGCAACTGCCCTTGTGTACCAATCTGCCACGTGCGAGTAAATTAATATGTGCCTTCAAATCCAATCCGTGATAGATCCGTGATAGATCTATTGTTGAAAAGAAGAAAGAGCAGAAGAATAAGTCATAATTATGGTCTCTCCGTTGGGAGGACCACAAGTAGTTAATATTCCAGTTAGCAGTGATAGTTTTTGACAACATAACAAGTTCGCATTTTGTTTCTGTTCGTTCGTTCGTCGTATCATTGTGTAACTCCGTTAGTTGGTTAATAAAAAAGAACTGGCTATCGAAGTTCTTTGTTTCCTGCTGAAGGGGTACGATTTGAACCAATTAACAGCCATGACCGCTGCAAGTTTAGACAATAAAAGATTGTGATGTACGGCGTCGAACGCTTTCGACAAGAGCTGAAATCTAGTTGCGGAGTTAAAACTCCAATCCCAAAGAAAAAGTTCGCAAATCTCCCTCGTCAGCTTGTTCGTTTGTTGCCATGTTTAGTTTAACTTTTTGCGGAAGTTCTCCCCAGTTTTATATAAATACAAACTGCTGAAGTCACTCGGGGGATTTTTTTTTCCGCGAGGCATTTGTTTGCTGACGTCATCAGTGTGCATCATTGGGAATTTACTTGCTATGTCATAATTATTGTTGTTTGAGCTGCAATGTTTGGGACTTTAGGGACCTTAGCATCTACTACGGCGACGTCCACTATTAATTACTAATTACTTACGCTTTCCAAATATTTCCAAGTATTGTGCCTAAGCACAATATAGGGATATTTTTTGAGATACTTAGAAAATCTCAGGATATTTAGAAAAATGTGATATTTAAAATTTTGTCAAGGAAAATTTATTTCAATCTTGTTTTTTTCCTAGGAAAATTGAGAAAGAAAGCTAGGGTGCTTTCGATTGAGAAATCTGGATTTAGATCTTCAAATCAGATTCAGATCTTTTGGATTTCCATCCCAACACAAAATCCGAAAACGGATTTCGTCGAAGATTTCATTAATTGAATCCTTCCCCGACATGGATTTCAATTAACAAAATCCATCGCGAAATCCGTTTTCGGATTTTGTGTTCGGTTGGAAATCCAAATCTTTGAGCCTAGTTGTTCGAAGCAGGGTCAGTCCTAATCGCGGACACGAGGCTCCTGTCCCGGATAAATACCATGACAACCAGTAGGATTTAATCGGACTTAACCCAGGATTATCGCTCACCCGGCTTCGAACAACTCGGCCCCGGATTTTAAGATCTAAATCCGATTTCCCAATCGAAAGCACGCACCCTGGTCAATGCTAATTAGGGCATATGGGCAATACACTGACAGAAATTAAAACAAATCACCCCATATCAATAAGTCTAAGGACGACTTTTTATGCAAAGTTGTTTACAGTTTTGTTGTATGCTGTACAAGAACATCATTTTCTGACATTCTGAAATTTTTGTGTTCCCCTTTTTATAGATGCCAGGGTACTTTTTGAGGTAATTACTGTAATAGTTATGAAAGTAAAGTTAGATTTTTCTGAGATATTTAGAACTTTTTCCAGATAATTCGAATAAAATTTCGAGATATTTAGAAAAAAATCAGGAATTTCCGGAAGCATATTTAGGCGATTTTACGTGATACAGTCAAACCTCTCCGCATGGACACCTCTCTAATACGGACACCTCTCTATAACGGACATTCCCCTTTGTCCCGAAAAAATTCTCACTCATTTAAAAAAAAAAAAAAAAAACTCTATAATACGGACCCTCTCTAATAGGGACAACGGACACTAAATCTCGCCCCCAGAGAGAGAAGTCATATAAACTGAACGTTTTTATTACGGACACTCTGGTGATCCGGTGTTGACATATAGTTTTGTGCACGAGTGTGTGATTACGCAAGCATCAACGTTTTGTTCACTGATCTTCAACTGGAGTTTTGTTTGACGTAAAAAGCACACGCCCATTTGCATTCATATGATACCAAGATCCATATAATTCTGAAGTAGTTTTGGGGATGACCCATTCGGTATATCCGACACAATGCCGATTTTACAAGAACTCTGGCTTATCAAAATGAAAGTGGATTTCTGCAGCAAATTCGGCATATGGAAGGCCAGCTTTCGGCGCAAATGGAGAGTGCAGCTTATTAAAGAGGTTGCAGTTTTTAATAAAAGAACGAAAAACAGTTAAAGTTTGACATTTGCAACGAGTAGACCAACGATCTCGATTTGAGTTGAGTTTCTTCACTTGGATCGGATGTCCCCGCTATGCGGGCCTTTTAACAGAAGGCTTGGCCCCGGGGGCGGGGTAATAAGACGTTTTTTAACACTTGGTAAATGTTAAATTCCCCGCTAAGTCCCGGGGGTCGGGGGGCCGGGGTTTCAATTGACTGGAGCATAAGTAGAAGCACGTCAAGTAGTACATGCACCTAAAGTAAGTGGAAGCACGTTAAGTAGTTCAAGCACGTCAGGTAGTACATGCACCTCAAGTAGTAGAAGCACGTCAGGTAGTACAAGCACCTCAGGTAGGTAGAAGCACGTCCAGTAGTACATTCACCTCAACTAGTCAGTACAAGCACGTCAAGTAGTGGGAGCACGTCAAGTAGTATACCACTATATGACTGCCTACACTATATGACTATATGAACCACTATATAATTGGCTACACCAAGTAGTTAGCGTTCGCATGTTTTCGCCCTGTTCATTGACCCCTTGCAAGGAAACGATAAACTTTACACAGCCTTCGCATCTGCAGCACGTGTTATAGAGACGGGAAGAAAATTACGGGAAAAAAGCAGAATGAAACTTGCTGATTCATACTAACTGTAACTAAATATGGTCCCTGTTCTTTCTCTGCCTCCGCGTAATTTTAGTCAGAGGCAAATAAACGAACGAACGGGAACTCTTCACAGCAGTTTAAAGTCAATAAAAGGATTGATGCGAAATGTCCTCGGCAGTAGAGGCGAGTTTTGCGGGGACGCGAGGATTGGAGGTTAAGGTTCTAACTTGCCGTATTCTTTGGCCTTACCCCAATTGATCCCTCAGGCTATGCGAAGACCTTTGATCTCTTCTATCTTTAATTCTCTCTGCGTAAAGAAGGAAGCTAGGAAAGCTCTAAAAATAGAATCTTTATTTTTCCGGGAAACGAGCGATCTTTGGCCAGAAAGCAAACATGTTAACAGGGCAGGGGTAGACGTAACGAAATGAAACTGTAAATTTAAGCTTCTTGGGCGGTCAAGCTGCTTCCATAACGATATCTTTTAACAGCAGAAAAGCCTCTAGCACATTTCGTTCAATTACTCCGGGTGACGACAAATCCGTGCAATTTTGAAACGCCGCCAGCTTCCACCCTCTCCTCTCTGGCGTTAACAAATCAGGCAGGCCCAGGCATATCCGTAGGGAAATCCTTTGTTCGCGTTGCCGCTCTCTCGGACGGATGTCGTGTGTGTCTAAAACGCGTACGTTTTCGCTGGCAGAGGATCTATGACAGAAACTGAGTGCCAGCTGTATGGGGTATGATTTTTATTTCTAAATTCTTTTTGAAACGTTTTAGACTATGAAACAAGAAGTAGTCCTGTGTAAACCCCGTTTTGTAGACTACAATTCAGTTTTAAACGCACGTTGTTCAAAAGAGAAAGGTATCTAATTTTCCTCCTCATCAGAAACAAAGTACCATGGCCCAAAGATTGAATGAAAATGTTGTGAGACTTTTTCGATGTAAAATTGCCTTAGTTTGTCATGTTTTCGGGAAACAATCAATGGCGTCTGTATATCGAGCCTGCCTCAAAGCGAGTGTTAGATTAAGTTGGGTTATGTCGTATACGGTTGGGCGCCTGTCTTGTCGTTTTGACATACGAAGAGAATTTACGATGGCTTCAAATTTAATATCCCTTTGCTCGAAGCATTTAGTCCAAAGAAATTTGGAGTAGTGTTTGTACCAAAAAGTTTTAAGAGAAATGTTGATAAATATTTCACGGAATTTCATATCCCTGGGGAGACATTTGCATCGATGAGCTTAATCATCAATAATTCCAACATTTCATCTTAACGTGTGATTTACATTTCAGCCGTCAATTTTAAGTCAAACATTCCATACAAGATTTGCTCTTCAATAGACTAAAATGGAATTTTTTTCTTTTTACATTGGGACAACTTTTGAAAGATTTTAATCAGACCAATTACCTTATCTGTATTGTCAGAGGAATATTTCAATAGCTTACAAACAATGAAGTTGTAAATTTCCAACTAGCTCCTTTGAAATGATTTCACTCTTGGGTAACATAGCGATTGGTCGTTAGAAATTTTTACTCCACAGCCAATCAGCTAAGATTTTTTAGACATTCCAAATTGCGGTGGCTGTTTCATTATTCCATTCCTGTTGAAGCATAATTTAAGGACACCCTCTACAGTGGTGTATTGGGCTTGTACCATATACTTAACATGTTAAACATGGCGTATATTCAACGCTTCTTAAAAACATTTTCCTAAGTTCTTTTGCAGACTCCGCCCTGTATTAAAGTTCCTGTCAGGTGTCGTAAGCACATATTTACGTTAGGTTGTAGCTACGGATAACTTAAACAGCTTTTTTCGGGAAATGATATTTTTGCATGTAGTCATGTATTGTTGCTTTAGACTAATTTGTTATGCAATTTTTTTTGTACTTGTTTTCAACAGCGGACGTTTCTGTTTCTCAAAAAGAGCTTTCCCGTTGGTTTGTGTAAGAATTGGATTCTACGTACTATCGGAATTTTTGTGGGTTTTCAAGAAATGTTTCAGTTGACAAGTCTGAAGTGTAAGCTGCAAAAGCAGTAGTAATTTTTAAAAAGAGAAGTTGCCGCGGTCATTGGAATTAAAATCACGCCTCTTGAAGTTCGAAATGGATTTCCGGTAAAATAATTTCAACCAAGTTTGAAATGCAAGTAATTGGGTTAGGAGACAAAGCAAGTTAATATTGCGAATCCAAATTGGCTGAAATCACGTTAACCTGAAATTTATTTTGAACTGCACTATACACATACCTTTGTTACTCGCTTGCTATGGTTGTACGTCGCTCTTTAACCAAGTTGACGTTATGGTTGTCCATATATCAAAACCAACGAGAAAAAACATGTGCTAGCAAACTTGTTTGAGTTATCCCTCCTATGGGGAGTCGACAGAGGGTTGTTTTTGTAGTTCCGAAAAGAATGCACCTATGTTGTAATTAATACTCTCAAAGCCACAGTGTTTAAACTGTACATGTTGAGATGCCCTTGTTCCAGCAACATGCTATAGCTACTCTATTGTTTACCGTTTGGCTATCTGTCACGTTTGAAGTTTAAACATCAAAGCTTTGAGCTAGTTAGTTGCCTTTGCACTTTCATTTTTTAACTTCATCTTTTATAATTATGTTGGATCTCTTCTGATTTTGAGTGATTTGAATTTTGATGCCACATGATCACTGAAATGTAATTCTAGCCACACAAAGGAAAAAGTTGCTGATTTACTTTTCTCGAACGTCTAAGCGATGATTCAGGTACTGTAATTAGGTGTTATTTCTTCTAAATGAAGCTGTGAATCGTTCACCATCGGTAAACATTATCTACAGCCTATAAATCCTATATGTACACTGTATCTGGATAATGGATCTCAAGCACCAATTAAGTTGTTGAACAGATTAACTTGTCATTCTCTCTTCGGTATGACCACGTGGATCATGTGGTTTGACCTCCTATAGATCAAAAGCTTATGATTCCATTGTGGATTTGCAAAATTGAGGTACACAGGAATGAGAGATTCCTTCTTTGTTTTTCTGTTCCCAGGATGATAGATAGTGGCTTCTTGGTAGGCGAGTGGTTTATTGTTCTGCCAATTAACTTATTGCTTTTGAAAAATTAAAAATATTGATAAGATCTAAATTATGTCACTCGTGAGACTAGATCATGATGAAATTATAGGCTTATGTGCAACACTTGGGGCTCAATGAATGAAATGATTATGAAGTGCCGGTTAGAAATGAACTGAAGAAATGATCCTCACAATTTCTGGGATTGACTCCGTTGGACTCATTTCTAACCCGCACTTCATAATCATTTCATTCATTCATCATTCCTTTCACAGGAAAACATGCATGAGCCCAACAAATTGACCTGCTCTCAACTGTGTGGCTTCATAGCTCGGTTGGTAAGAGCACTGCACCGGCATCGCAGAGGTCGTGGGTTCGAATCCCCTTGGAGTCACTTGAATTTTTCAAGTGCATATAAGAGACAATTGCTTAAATTGTCCACAAAGTGTGAGGATCATTTCTTCAGTTCACTTGGGGCTCAGTTTTACAGATGGTTGACTCTTTACCCTGATTAATTACATAGCTGTGGGAAATTGACTCTAGTATTTCCTCTTCCATTTTTGCATGTGTATAATTCTATGGCCACCAGCATTTCTCAACTTAACCCTTTTATTCCCTAAAGGTCCTCTGCTGGCAAGTAAAATCACCAGGTTATGTCTCATAAGAACGACAGAGTGAAATTAGGTCTTAAGCCAGTGATACAAGGTTCAACTTTTGTTGATCAACAAATGTTGCAGCTTCTTGCAAAACAAATGTTAAACAGTGTGTCATGCCATGTTGAATGTTGAAATAAGCCATTCAGCATGTTGAACGAAGATAGTCAAGCTCTGTTCTGTTCAACAAGTTGCTGCAATATCATTCAACATTTGTTGAGCAACAAATGTTGGACAATATTGAACCTGTGTGCCACCAGCTTTATAAAAATTCAATAACAAATCAATACAGTTATGAAAGTGAAGGAGATTTAGATGCGTTTAAGCTATCCAAGCTTGTAAGCAATACTTGTAGTGCTGAAGTTCTCACCAGATTTTGTTTAATCCCTTGCCAAATTGACCCATCACAAATTGGATCTATTTCTCTCAAGCAATAAAAAAGCAAAAAAAAAAATTGTATTACTGCATCTGTCCATCCTCGAAAAAATATAAATAGACCATAAAAAATGTCCAGTGAAAATTCACAGAGAATTTACAATAGTGTATGATGCTTGGCTCCAGTGCAATGGGAAAAGAGAGTAATTGTTTGGCACTGTATACTAAGAGCCAAAATACAGCCTTTGTGACTGCTAGTTGGGTTGGGTAAGGCAATTTAAGCTTTAATGTGCATTGTTGGATCATTAGGTGAGTGATGCTACTAATTGGTGCCAGTGTGGAATGAGAGTTAAAACAGAGTTGTCTTGATATGAAGACATACATGACAATGACTAAATGATCCTTGCACAAATTTTGATGGAGTGTTCAAATAATTATATTTGGTAGTTTTGAACTTCCCTTTCAAGATTCTAAATTGCCATGGATAGCTCCCTTGTATATAAAAACCAGATTGCTCTGAAAGTTTGTTTTATGCAAAAATAGATGGCATTTGAAAATTATAACCCATTTGAAGGCATCATGAAACTACCTTAAGATAGTATGCATTATACAGTGCGATTTTCATTAAAAAAAAAAACTGTCAAGATTCCAGTCAAATGTCGGAAGTTCCAAACAGGAATACCACTGTTCATTTCTATGTTGCGGATACTGGTCATGCATGACATAGCTTGACTGTGAGCAACTGCCATCCTATTTCATTTCATTTCAAGACAAATACACTTTAGTCCTGACTTTAAGATCACAGCTGTGTCAGTGATATGGCAGAAATTGTCTGAATTGAACAGCAGGTCGGCGTGAAAACCCAGGACCAGGTTGGTAAGCAATGCTTGGGATACACAATTCAAAGCTGTAAAAATAAGATAATCCAGGGCTGTGAAAACACGAACCCTGTTACATACGATAATTTATTATTTGGGGTTGTATTATCAACAAATAACATGCTTTTAAACTTTTGGTCAAAAGATCAAAAGTTATGTGCTGTTGGGCACAATGGCAGAGCATTAATCATTTCAAGGAAGAACCATGTGACAGGATTTTAGCTTATAACAGCTCAAACATATATGACATCCTAAAGATTTTTACTGAATAACAGGCTAACAGGCTGTCCTTGATGGCAATAGAAACAATATTATTATATCAGCATCAAAACTGTCAAAAATAAAGTTCAGATGTCATAGTTTAATCTGTGTAAGCCATCATGGATTTGACTAGGATGGAAATTTTTTGGAATTATGAAATACTGTCTTTAGAACATGTTTATATTTGATCACAAGCAAGGAGCAACAAAAAAAATGAGGTTTGTGAAATTGTTGATGTGATACCAAGGCCTTTGGTATTGCTGCTAAAGGACCACGACGTCACCATACATATAAATAACCAAAAAAAAAACACAAAACAAACGAACAAGTCTTGTGAAATATAGTGTCCCACCAGAATTAAGTAATTTGCCTAAAATGTCTCTTGAAGATTAAAATGTTCCTCATAAAATACTGATTGTGTGCTGTTTTCATATTATAGACCTTTATCACCACTCTTACCATTGTTACTTTCCACTATCTGAAATATTTGCATTGCTTGCTTTTAAATATCTCTGTCAGTGTGGCAATTCATGTATCTAGGTTTTATATACATCCCTCTTCGTGATTTCTGTTGAAATGCATAAATATCGAATCTGGTGCTGTTATCAATATTGGTCTTAAGCTAAAAGACAAAACATTGGAAATAACGTGTCATTGTTTGACAAATGTTAGAAATTTTGTTCATTTGCATTTACTGTTTTGTGGGAAGTCATAAATCTGTTTGAGAAAAGTTTTGTATGCATTCAGGGGGATGTTTTGTTCACTGGCTGTTAATGCAAAACTAAAAAAAACCCTGAACACCTGAAATATTTCAAGAATGTTGATTATTACGTGACCAATCACATAAAAGCTCAGGACATGTGAGAAAGCCTCAAAACCACAAACTAATTACCATTGGTGTTTAGGGTTTACATGTAGCTTTTCCACCCTTGATTGGCCTTTCCTTGCAATACAATAACATTCCATAAATGTTTCTAGTGTTCACGGTTTTGTGAGTTTCACAGCAGAACCTGTGAAAACAATACATTATCTTTGATCATCAAGGTCTTTTGTCTCTTGACCGTTCCAATTTTTCTCAAATTTTACTAGCACTTCATTATGTAAACTGCAGCATAGTTGAAAATCAAAGCAGGTTCAAGTGTACATTCACGTAGCTTAAAGGACTTGATTTCTTCACAAATTCTTCACAGAATTTTTTCCTTTTTTTCTTTTTCTTTTTCCCCTGTGCTGAGACCTGGTCTCAGTGCAATCTGACTCAATTGGTGCAAGGGTTTTTAACTAGTGCTTCTTTGCATACTTTTATTTGTTTGTACACTCGCTTCTTAAACGTTTTAACTTTTTGACCTTTTGCATATATATACATTTAAAATATAGATAGGACCCTGCGCGCACTCTGATTGGTCGAAAATCCATGTTTTATCATAGTATAAAACATAGAAAAAGCGTGTTTTATTGTTTTTCGCGCGTAAAATCTATATCTTAAAGCAAATGAAGAAGCCTAAGCCATGTATTACACTGTGATAAAACACTCCGGACATTTGAGAACATTCAAGAAATGTAAAAAACACTCGCCTGCGGCTCGTGTTTTCTACATTTCCCTCGTGTTCTCATATGTCCGTCATGTTTTATCACAGTGTAATACACGGCTTAGGCTTCTTTATTTGTTAAATATATGTACATCTATGCATGTACAATATATAACTGTTTATTAGACAATGACCAAAGAGCAGTTGAAGTGTCATTTTTAGCATTTATTTAACAATAAAAAAAATTAAAGAAATCCTTGCTGGTAAATACTTGAGCAGAAACATTTCTCTGTTCTCACAAAGTCTTATCAAAATCATTGGCTTTTAGAAAAATATTGGACTGGCAAAAGAGTGATCTGATTGGCAGATTAAAAGTTGTGTACTGACCGCCTAAGTTGTGTAATAAAACCTGCACCAGCATCGCAGAGGTCGTGGGTTCGAATCCCGTTGAAGTCACTTGAATTTTTCAAGTGTGCATATGAGACAATTGCTTAAATTGTCCGGGAAGTGTGAGGATCATTTCTTCAATTCAAAACCTTTTTTGTTTATTGGTTTGTTTCTTTGATTAAATTCTCCCATGCATAATTTTTAAGTTCATAGTCTTACTGTGTCGCTGCTTTTTACAATTAAGATTGTTCTACCTTTTGAAAGCTTTAACACAGTAACCATAACTGAACAGTTTGGTCTCCTTTCTTTCTTTCTTTCTTTCTTTCTTTCTTTCTTTCTTTCTTTCTTTCTTTTTTTTGTTTTCTTTTTCTTTTGGCAGGATGGGAATATTGGGCCACCCAAAGCTAAACGACTGAAGGCAGTAAAGGATGTAGGTATGACATCAAGTGATAGTGATGAACAAGACACTGTGTACGGCGCACTAGTAGTGCTTGGGTGAGTTAGTCAGATAATAAATTTACAGGAACCAAACCGTTGCCTTCTGTGTTATTTTTCTTTTGCAACTGAGATAGCAACTTTGTGCCGATAGCTCCCACAAGTGTCTTGCAGCTCAGTGGTAAAGCATCCAAACTAGTAATCTGACATTCCTAGTTTCAACTCCTGTTCTAAGGGAGCACTCAGACATTTTTCTGAGTTTGCCGGTGTGATTTGAGATATGTTCATCATTCTATTTTCCTTTTGTTTTTATTTGTGGTAATTATGTGTGATTGACATGTGTAATTTCTGGTCAGTTACAATGGTTCTCTTCTGGATGGAGAACTCAAGCGCCGTCACCGAAGCTCATATATTTTGAGAAAGAAAGGATCTCCCTCAGGAGTGCAACCCTTCAAAGTGCACCTAGCTTCTTCTGACACTGGAATGCAGGTGTGTGCAGATTTCACATCATCGCACTTGTGTGATTTTAGAACACTCTTGCAGGTGAAGACTTACAAAAATCTTGGTAACGTCTATGATGTTAGGGTGAATTTAAACGGTCCTGCTCCATTGCGTTGATGGAATTTAAATTCATAAGAAGGTTGTATTAAAGCTACTTAACGCATGACCAGTGTCCGTGAGACTGAATAAACATTGACATTTGAGTGTTAATCTACTTAATTAAGTCACATTGTTTTGGCCCTATTCGGAAACAGTTCTGCTTGAAATGGCTGACAGTTATATGCATGTTCTATTAGGACTTAGAATGAATGGAATGTTATTCCACTACATCTCTCACCAGAATAGGAAGAAACAGAAGTCCCAAAATGTTCATTTGGGAAATATGGATTTGGATCTCAAAAATCTGGATTTTTGAATTTCCCAATCAAACATGGATTTTGGGGTGGAATTCCTTGTTTTGTGTTCAATTACAAATCTGAAAATCCAGATTTTAAGATCTAAATCCGGATTTACCAAACAAATGCATCCTTGGGGAACAATAATTAAATTGTATGCTAAAATAGTTCATGCTCCTTAAATGCCAAATATTTTGCATAATCCTAATTTCATAGCTTTCTGTTAATGTTTTCTGTATACGAACTAAATACCTACAGGAATCTTTGGACTCATAGTCCGTGGGAAGTCCTTAGAATTTCGAAGGTTGGGGGGTTCTATTTTTGGTCAAAATAAGTATATTTAAACAGTGATTGTTTCAAAAAGGTTGGGAATCGCAATGAAATTAATTGTTTTTAACGCTAAACTGTCACACCGTTAAAATGATTGTAAGTGAAGGAACTCAAGTTTCATGAATTTGTGGCCGTAGTGTAAAATTACTGGGAATAAAATTTGTGGAGCAAAAAACTATAATATGATTTCATTTTCATTCCTTATTTTATGTAAGCATTTATTGTTTGGAAAACTTTCGGAAATAGTGCAGTTGTTTCGCATGTGCATTACTGTTTTTTTTTTTCATTAAGTTTTGTTGACATGAGTTAGTTAACAATTATTCACTGAAGTGGAGGTGATTATTTTTTGGTGGATATTTACCTTACAGCTTTGCAGCTCGGTAAAATTAATATCCACCACTTTTACCACCTCTGACGTGAATAATTGTTTTAGTATATACCACACAAGCTGAATAACTGGTGGACCAAAACTGTGAATTAAGCTAGGCTTGATTTAAAATACCCCAGTCTAGGTTGATTTTAAATTCATCTAGTTTAGATTCAAATTCTCATGAATTAAAAATTGACCTGAAACAGATACACTTGACCTGGTTTGACAGTAAAGGTCGGTATCCTTTCAAGTTACATGATCAAGTTTTGCATTCACCTTTTAAAATAAACAAAAGAAAAGACATTGCATACAACTTGAGCTTTTTTTCTTTGGAATGAAGTAGTCACAGCAGTGATTCAAGTGAAATAAATGCAGAATTAGAGTATCTTTGTGTGAATGGTGAGCTATTTTGAAAATAAATAAATAAATAAATAAAGGTTCTGCCTGAGCAAACTATCTTCCTGTTCTATAATATTAAGGTCAAATAGAAAGCCCCAGCTAAACAATCAAACATTTTCAGCCAACATCATGCTTAAGCAATCTTGGCCATGGTGGCTAAATGATCAAACATTTCTTTGCAACACAAAATGTTGGACAAAATGTTGACAGTCAGCCAGATATAGTCAATCATATTCAACCAACATGATGTTGGGCAAAAATGTTTGATTGCTTAGTGGAGGCTTAAGTCTTCACCTGTGAAGAGTAATGAGATGTTCTAGAAGCACAACTATGACAAATGTAAATTTTACCCTGAGGGATGCCGTGGGTTGCATATTTCCATTTTCAAGAGCTTTCGTCTGTCATTCATTTGGTGACTCAGCTAACGTAACAGCCACGAAAGAGTGAAAAATTGGTATTTTAATTGATTTGTTTTGTCCTTTTAACAAAAGTGTGTGGATTGTGTAATTCAGTGCTATTTCTTTTGTAATTAATGTTTATATGGGAATCACATGGTATCATTTTTTGTTCACTAGCTTCAATGTCAGTGATGTGTCAGACTGTGTAATAATCTGTTGTTATATTAGTTCAGTTAAAAATTAAGTTGACTATTGTGCAGTGTGCATTCCTGAATAGCCTATTTTGGTTCCAATTTTTTTTATTTTATCTTAAAAACTGAAGACATTTCTAGGCATGAAACATTGCCATAACTTTGTCCTTTCTTATCTTGTAAATGTATTTAATGGCCAGCTTTTTACAATAAGCTGATCACATTTTACAAAATGCTTTTTGGGTCAAAACGTTTTGGTACTTTTAGAATAAGCTGCTGTTTTTTGTTTTGTTTTGTTTTGCTTTTACTCTTTTTGTGTGAAATGTCTAATTGATGACTGATCAAACAGATTGTTAATTCACAAGCCCATAGTGTATCTTATACTTTATCACGTGGCAATGCAGTGGTTGTCGAATACACACGGGACCCCACAACAGATATGTTTCAGGTAAGCAACCCTTTAAATTGTTCATATCCAACACGGCACACAGTTAATCTACTTACTAAAATCTCTTTAACAAAGAAATCAATGATAACGTGGGGGTTATCTTTATTTGTTATAATAATAACTGTCTCGCTTGTTGCCATTGCAAAGTAAAGCAACAATGCAAATCAACAAGGTGGAAGCAAAAGCAAATATATGGTGCCCCTGGGAGCTGCTACACAGTCCATGCATGACCTTGGAGCAGAGCTTACAGCCAGCTGGAATCAGCTGCATGCTGGTTTTTGCTGGGGGGAGGGGGGGCACACGAAGTACACGGAGGAAAAACCCTCAGAGCAAGGTTGAGAAACAACACAAACACAGCCCACCTACAGTGTATCACATAGAGTAGACTCCTGATAACTCGAACCTTCTAGGGAAATTGAAAACGGTTTGAGTTATCAGGAGTTGAAAAAAAATGACTGGAAATAACCAAAAATGTTGTTTACTGTTTCTCTATTAATAGAATATACATTTTAATCAAATTTAATTATAAAGAAGTCAAGCGAAAATGGAACACTAAATTACTGTAGAAATCAGAAAGTATCATAACCAACAAAACCTGAAGTGGACTGACACGTTTTGTGTAATGTTTTGGACTGCAGTACACGGTTTGTTTTGACTTGTCACGTATTGACAGACGTGGTTCAAGTTAGAGAGTGTAGAATTACAGAGAGAGAGTGACATGAAGGGGTACAAAATTGCTTCGAGTCAGTGGGAGGTTTGACTTATCGACGGTTCAAGTTACAGAGGGTAATTGCAGTAAATGTATGACGGAAATCCAGGGGAAATCACTTTTGGTTTGAGTTACTAGCGAGGGTTTGAGTTATGAGGAGTCGACTGTACAAATCAAACCTTGGTCACATTGGTGAGAGGTGACTGCTCCCACCACTGTGCCATCCCTGCTTCCCCCAGGGATTCAGTTCTTCACTGTTGACACCCTTTTTTGATCTTGTACTGCCATCGTTTTGCAAATAAAGTTACTATAAATAAAAAGTAAACAAATAAATAACAGTTCAAACTACTTAATTGGATTGAATTTGTACATGCAGGGAGAATTTCATGAAATATTCAGAAGTGTTTATTAAGTATTCAAAACTTTATGTAAAAAGTTTGGCAAGAATGGAATATGATTGCTTGTTAATAGTTAATAATCCCCAGAGATGAATGGTGTAAGCTTCAAGCGTTAATAAAAAAATAAGTGGTATGACCATAAATTTGGGGATGGCAATAAACTCAATTGACTTTGAATTGGAGTCCTGTATATGAAAGAGAAAAAATCATGAACATGACTTTATAAAACAGAATTTTAATAGCCTCATACAGGGTAACCAGCATTGTGTTAAACTGTAGTCATTTACTGGTACGTTGTTACTTCATACGCATCCAATGTTCTTTGTATTGATCACCCTGCTTTCTTTATCCCAATAGATTGGACGCTCTGCTGATTCAAAAATTGACTTTGTTGTCATGGACACCATTCCTGGTAACAGAAGATCTGAGGTCAACCAGGACACACAAAAAAGCACCATATCCAGATATTCCTGTCGTATTGTGGTTGATAGGGAGCCACCTCACACAGCAAGGGTGTTTGCTGCTGGTTTTGACAAATCTAGTAATATATTTTTAGGAGTAAGTAGAAGTCTTGAAGTTTTATAAGATTAAGTTTTATAAGAGCAATATTATAATGCTATAAAGCACTATAATCTTGCTGTAAAGTGGGGCCTACATTTTGAGTAATAATTTTCTTTGCTCAAGGTGAAGTGCTGTAATACTTGTGGTTGGAAGAGACTGAGGTTTATCTTCATATTCATTCCTTAGTAGCTAAACCGTGCAGGTCCCAGCCACAAAGAAACTGTCTTAAAAGTTTTTACCAGCCACGCCTAACACTTTCTCTCTTTAGCAAGTGCAGTGTAATTCCAAGGGTATTGGTTAAGCGGTTCAAGGGACTTTTATGGGTTACCCCCTAATCACCAGTACCATCATCGTTGTCGTCGCCATTGCCATCACCAGTGTTGTCTCCATTGCCGTCATACATGTAGTTGTCATCGTAGTTGTAATCCTGTCAGAATGCTCTAGTCCCTTTCCTGTAGTTAATTTTAAAATTATTTATTGGTTTGTATTGTTGACATTGACGTATGTGTATGTGTTCCTTGACAGGAAAAAGCTCCAAAATGGCAAAATGAAGAGAACATGATGGATGGTTTAACGACAAATGGAGTCCTCCTGATGAATCCTTCAGGTGGACCATCTTGTCAACCCACCATATGGCGCGAGATATCTGTGTGTGGAAATGTGTATGGTCTACGCAAAACAAGGTCAACAACTGAAAAAGGGAAGACTGTAAGTTCTGGCCAGCTAAATATAAACACCAGCGAAGTTCAAGAAAAATCACAGCTCTACAGATTGCTGTAACAGTGCTTCTTGAGAGCTCTGTTCCACATCAGGTTTAGATGCAGGGTGCCCTCAGGGAATATGAAGCAGTCAGTACCCATGGCGCTAAATACATTTCAAGGGCCTACCACTTGATTTTTAATGCATCTACTGAAGTAAATGCATTGGTATTTAAAGTGCGATTTTTTATCTTAATGAAGTTCCAACAATTTTGCAAAGCATAGCTTTTCCGGTTTTCGTTTGGCATTCAGTCCAACAATTTGTTGTATTCAGGTGGAGGGAGAGTCAAACATTTTACTAGATGGATCATTAATTGATCTCTGTGGGGCCGTTTTGCTCTGGCGTTCAGCTGAGGCCTTGAAACAAATGGCGGTAAGTCTTGTTTTGAATGCATGGCTGTATTGTGAATTAAGAGAAGTTGACATAAAATAAAAACCTTGAAATGATAAATTTTATGTGACTAAATGACATTTAGGTGAGGTTAAAATCGAGACAATGCTGGTGAGATGTCACCCCTCGGACTGGCTTGGGGGTGGCCCTGAGTTTTGCAGGGAGTTCCTCACGGTCGCATTGCACTTGCTTGCTTGATGGCTATCGGACAGCCATTTTGCTTAGTGTTTTCAAAGCTTTTCCTTCTCCCCCCCCTCCCCCCAGGGTGGGTTGGTAAGTATTCCACTGATTGTTTCAGTGTGACAGTGCCTTTGGTGGTGACCGCTCACAGGGTTGCCATGGATACCTCCTTCCCCCTGACAGATCACTTCCCGGCTCCACCAACCTTCACGCACCAGCTCCCAAGCTCATCTATTGTTGATGTCAGTGTAATTGCTAATGAGGTGGGCATACTCGGAAATAGGGCCAAGTCCTCCTAACAGGAGTCGAACTATTACTTTCTGATTACTAGTTCATATGTTTATCATTTATTGGGCACAACCCTCAAAAGCTTCTAATAACTGATCTGTTCCCAACTTATTGGGAGGGACACTTCAGATTGAGGGTGCATTTTTTGGGACTATTCTGGAATAAGAACAGACGGAATGGTCGGTTTACGCCTTTTTGGGGGGACTTATTCCATTTTCGGAATGAACAGAAATGAACAGAATAAACAGAATACGGTTTTATTACTCAGAATACACAAATAATTATGTGCTTTTTTAGGATTATTTTGGCGGGAAAATGGTGGGTGGCCGCCGAAACGCCAGTCTCAGTTGTGTCCAGACTATTCTGAGCGTTAATTCTCTGCTGAGGCCACCTCTGCAAGAACTATTCTGTTTTCAGGTTACGCATTCTTTTGGCAAACCTTATTGCTGTTACTCCGTTAATCCAAAATCAGAATAGAAATAAACAGAATAGTCCCCCAAAAAATGCACCCTAAGCTGGAATTTGCAAGTGTGTTTTCAAGGAGTGGGAAACCCCAGAGGACAAGGGTAAGAACAAATACAACCAAGGGGCCTGTTTCTCGAAAGTCCCGAAAACTTTTCAGGCCTGAAAACCAATTCGTAAAACTGTCATCTCTTTAGTACGAAAAGCTGAGTTTTTTTTAAAACATATTTTAAGGATGAGAAAAAGCAAAGTAATCATGAGGTGTCTCGCCTTTAAACATCTTGCTTTTGAAGATACACAGGAAACTATGGCACCCAAAATGCACCTGAAAAGATTTGAGACTCTTGAGAAATGCACACCAGGCTTGAAAGCCATACCACATTGCTGGAAGGATCATGCTCCAGAATGTCTGTTTGTAAGTTGCTTTCCTTGTGACCCACAGACAATCGAGACCATTGATAAAATGAGGGAGGTCCTCAATGCATCTCGCCCCCAATGTCCTGTTGGGCTGACAACATTAAGGTTTCCCAGCCGTGCAGAGGTAAGAGTGACTACAAACTAATACACTCTATCTCCCTTTCTGTGAACTGTGCAATTTCTTGTGACACCTTTGGTTACTTTTTCCCTAAAACTATCCTTAAGTGCTGTGTCACAGTAATCCACACAACACTATACTTGAAGAAATCTGACTTTAAGGGGAAGTGTCGTACTAACTTTTCTCAACTTGTCTTAAAGATGTCTTATTGTTGAAAGTCACTCCTCCGTGAAAGCACTAAGAAATTATTTTTGCACAATTTTGGTTTTGAAAATAACAAATCCTCTGGTGATAGTGCCTCTTTAATTTGAGGTATCGTAACACTAATCTAAAGAGAAATTAAAATCCAAGCATAATGTATCAAGGCTGTCACTAACTTAACGATCTCCAGGATTGACTGTAGGTATTGTTCAGTGAGTGCATAATATTTGACCGGACGATTTCACAATAAAAGAACTGGGTGCAGAAAAACTGTGGGGTGTTAACTCCATTGTATCTCTCCAAAGTAGGCAGGGAAAGGTGAGGAAAATCACCTGGTGTGCCCAGCCATTAATGAGAGCCGTAACGTAGGCTGTCTGTTGCCGAAATGGTTTTACATCCTGTCTCTTGCAAGGTCATTGTTGAGTTAATTACTATTTCGCACCTTCGTTTGAGACATTAACTTTATTTGAAAGTTAAGCCGATGTATGGATTCCAGTAATTCTTGAACTACGTAGTTTGAAAACAGTCAAACTGTGAAGGAGAAATAAAATGATTTTGTTTGGATGGGAGTCAATACGGTTGGAAGGACAGAATGTTCAGCAAAAGAATTACTACTTACAATTCTGTAGGAAAATCCACACATCGGTGACAGCTGATGAAACTTGTCAGTCTTGTTCTAAGGGCGCTTTCTTTTTATCAGAACTGGCCAGCCACACCGGTTAGTGTGCAAAGAAAATGCAACAATTTGAAGGAACAGTTGCATGATATTCCCTCACATTCTTTTAGAAGGGTATATATTATCCTCAAAGTGTGTTATTTTGCAGGCCTGGTAGAGTTAGTCTCTCCAAATGCCCGGTCTGGCCAGTCATTTCTGTCAAATGGAAAGCGCCCTAAGTTTGCCCCCAAAATGATAAAGCTAACTTGTCACCAGACCTTTTTGTTGATATTTTGGTGACACAAAAACTATTTTACATAAAGTGAAAATCAATTACTGTTGTCATTTGACCTCAGCAACAGCCATCCAGTAGCATAACCAACACCCAGCCACACGTTTATCTAAAATGCGGTCATGTTCATGGCTTTCATTCCTGGAATTCACCAGACAGACACAGTAATGACAAACGAACGTGCCCTGTCTGTTTACAGGTATGCCATTCATCTTAAAGTGTTAAGTAAACTTCACGCCTGATTCGGCCATTCAGATTACGGGGAGAAGTGAAAATCATGCCCAGAATAGAGGATGTGGTGAGAGATTGCATGGAGACTCACTCGCAACATTCTTCATTCTAGCTGTCCTGACCATTTTCATCACTCTCCACAATCTGAATGCTCAGGGTCTCAGGGTCTTCCAGGGCTCGTATGGGTCCTGGAAAACTTGGAAAGTCATGGAAATTCCAGGCCTGGAAAAGCTGGAAAATGTGTTGGTCCTTGACGGTCATGGAAAATTATACATTTCCTAGGACAGTGAATGATTTTCTTTTAATTTTCTTCGCTCACATATTTCAAGTTTTTTTTTTTTTTTTTTGTGGGCAACAAATGAACGTAAAAAATATTGCAAAATCGTACCTGTCGTTAATTTCCTGGCTATTCCTGGCCCTGGATTTTTGTAAACATGGTCCTGGAAAAGTCCTGGAATTTTGATGGACCAGTAGTGTACGAACCCTGTCTTCTACTCAGATCCGTGATGTTAGATGTGGGAATCACAAGGAAATGAAGTCATTTAGTGTCTTTATTTAACCAAATGCCTGGCTGGTGGGCTCCTGGGATATTCTGAAGCTTCTATCTTTGCCAGTTAGCCTCTAGATATAGAGTTCACATGCTCCTTGAAAGTCTATGGATTCAAGTCCTTGAAGTGACCGATCCTTGCAAAGTTCTCTTTGAAAAAATAAAATAAAATTTGTTGTTTGACTGTTTCCATGTTTCCATATGGCAGGGTTTGTACAAGTCATGGAAAACTAGAAAGCCATGGAATTTAAGAATTTCATTTCCCAGGCCAGGAAAATCATGCAATTTAATTGTGGGTCATGGAAAGTCATGGAAAATTGTAGTTTTATGTATGTTAGATAGATGATTGCATATGTCGAAGCAAGGGCAAAATAGTTATGTCAGAAAATACCCTAAAACAAGGGTAGTTTCAACCATTTTTTGAAAGTGATGGCTCATTTTTAGGTCATGAAAAACTGGAAAAGCTCATTGAAAAGGTCATGGAAGTTGAAGAGGTCAATAAGTACGAACCCTGTATGGTTATTGCATGTAAGTCGGTGCTATGGCTGGCAAATCCCCACTACCCAGGTACACTGTATGAGCCCCTCATTCCAGGCACCCGTCAAATCGGTGAGAGGAAAACAGTAGGATGGAAAGCGAAAAGTCCCCGCCCGTCTGCAAACAAATACCATACTTGTTTGTCACTTTTTTTGGTAATAGGCCAGCAGCTATGTCCCACTGAGCTTAGGAAGAGAGCCTTCATTCTATAAAGGACAACCGGCAGCCACTCATGCTTTTGTTCCGTGTGGTCATGTTTGCTCAGAAGAGACAGTCAGGTCAGATTCTCGTCGTCTTGACAACAAAGCTTTGTCTTGATTACTTTACTTTTCAATGCATCTTTGTGAGATGGGGTACCCTTCCTAGAAGGTGAATGACTGATACGACTAGAGACTGAAACGACCTCGAGAACGTTGCAGTGGCGTTAAATGGGCTTCGTAGGAAAGACGAGAGTGTTTACACGAGACCTGTATGAGCGACAGAAAAAGCTGCAAGAAACACACACACTTTTCAATGGGCGAAATCTCGTGCCGGTTGGAGATTCCTTTACGATTACATGGGGATTCCTCCAAATGGCCACGGCATTAACGAACGCATTTCATTCAACTAATGAGTTCACGCTTTCGTGCATGACATCGAATAGCCTAGCTCCCTCTATTGCCTCTTTTATCTCTGATAGAGAGGCTCGAAGAAACTCACAATGGCAAATCAGTGGGGGTCAACCTTAATTACAGAACACGTTGGTTTCTACTAACGCTTTTTTGTAATAGAAACAGTTTTCTCCATGCAGTGGGAATGCTATCGTCATGCGTTGTTCATCATCAGTAGCATGGGATTCCCATTTGAACAAAACAAAACAAAAGAAAACGGAGAAAGCGTTTGATAAAGGATGTCAAAAAAGGTCTTACAAGTTGTTTTAAAAGTAGATCTGTCATAACTCCGTTATCCATACTGTTGTCATAGTTTTAAAAGTATTTAAAGAGGTAAACTCTCTAATGACTCGTCAAATATGGTTGCGATTTCAACTTCCATAGCATGCACTTGGCTAAAAGGGGCAATTCTGGAGTTAAGGGGACACGAGAAGGTACCCATGGAAAAAAATTGGCCATTTTTTTTTTCAATTCAAGTTTCAATCCTTTTCTATTCCCGTCGTCCTTAGATGCAGATGACAACTAAAAGTGGTTTCCGTGCACTAATATGGTTCTTACTAACGAAACTACAGCATTACATGTATTTTTGGGTGTCCGTTGATGCAAAAGCGTTTTTTTAGCCTTTTAAGATTACGGCTCAAATAGCGCAACTGCCGCTAACATTAGTCTTGGTTTTCTATTAACATTGTGTTGTTTTGGCTGCAGGTTCTGGCAGCAAGTGCCCATTCCTCACGGGTGTGATGCCTTCCAGGCCATTTGTCCATTCTGTGCTGTTCCTCTGGAAGGGGAAGATGGCTTTGTTAAACTCATTTTTTCGACTGATGAATAACTATGTAAATAGGAAACCAAACATTGTATAATGTTACTGCAAGTATTTCTGCCTACTTGATCTGTAAAAGGTATTCTATGCTTTTAATTTATTGAGTGAGTGATGCCGAGGTAAAACCGATTCAGCCAGTATTGAGGTGTTTAGTGCGTGGTTTTCAGCATAGTATTCTTGTATTGCTGTCAAACATCTATGAGCTTCAAAGCAGCTCCTATGCTACTCCCAGTGTTTTACTACGATAAACCTTTGGTACGCTGGAAACGTTTGATGTCTGTTTTACTCTTAAGTGATCCTCTTGCTGTTGAGACTTATTGTCACGAGAAACTACATTTTGGGGGCAAGATTACAGAAGAAGATATGCTTTGAGAAAACAAGCCATTAACTAAATGTCAGTGAGTGAGTGAGTGAGTGAGTGATGCCGAGGTGAAACCGATTCAGCCAGTATTGCGGTGTTTAGTGCGTGGTTTTCAGCATAGTATTCTTGTATTGCTGTCAAACATCTATGAGCTTCAAAACAGCTCTGACGAAGGGCTAGCGCTCGAAACGTCAGCTTACGAATCTCTTTACGGTGGCTAATTCACATTATCAACTTAGTTGATAAAACCAAATTATCTTGTAATACTCCCACCGACGCAGCACCACAGTTTCTTTAGAAACTTACCCCCTTTAATCGTTTCATAGCTGTGTCGAGTTCTTCATTACTGTAACCTTTTTATAAAAGAATAAGCTGTTGCGATGGTTCGCAACGGATTCACTGGGTGCCAGAGGCTTTCTTACGCGGTTATCGGGGTTTAAGTTCTGTTGTGACCCGCACGATGAGTTTTCTCCTGACGGCATCGCCTGTCGTGACTCGAGGACCCCACGCGCGCGAACAACAAAGCTGGATATGCGACAGACGCCGGGCTTTAAGGGGCAAGTTACGCAGTTATTCGTAGCTAAGATTGTTGGCGGAACAGTATTATGCATAAAGTTGATATCGATGCCTACAGTCGCAGCGAGCCAGCAGGGAAACATTGCGGAGAAGATCGTGAGTCCTTGAGGAAAATGTCCTCACGGCCTTTCAGCGTATTCTATCCTCCGTTAGAGTTGCCAAGCGGTTAAGAAAAGGAAGGTAGCTTCGCAGCTGACCGTTTTTGCAAGCTCGAGCACAATGAAAATCGGTTTCTCGACATGTCTTTAGGAAATCATTGACATTGCCAGAATTACCATGCTTGAGCCACATTGAGATCGAGGCGTTTTATTCACAGCGGTAAATACAGTTGAACCTCTCTAATGCGAACACTAAAGGGACAGACGAAAGTGTCCGCATTAGAGAGGTGTCCGTATTATAGAGGTCACTAAGATTGCAACATTTTTAAGACTCCACTGACAGTTTTAAGTGTTCAGTAACGAAAAATAGGCCCAGTGTATCTAAACTGACTAATATACGGTATCAGACACATTGATTTGTACATCTCAGTTACAGTACATACTTTATACGAATCGGTTATTTGAAACTAAAGGAACTACGTACAACGCAATGCTTCACCTAAAAAGGTACTAATAAAAGTACAATTTTCAAAACTCCAGTTGAAGATCAGTGAATAAAACGTTCATGCTTGCGTAATCACAAACTCTCTCTTCTTCCCGTCCCCTCTCTCGCTCCAGGGGACGGAAAGAACAGAGACCCTGGGAACGAGGTTGCCAACTAACGGGGTTACACAATGATACGACGAACGAACGAACGGAAACAAAATGCGAACTTGTTATGTTGTCAAAAACTATCACTGCTAACTGGAATATTACCTACTTGTGGTCCTCCCAACGGAGAGACCCTAATTACGACTTATTCTTCTGCTCTTTCTTCTTTTCAACAATAGATCTATCACGGACTGGAAGTAATCTTGATTTGAAGGCACATATTAATTTACTCGCACGTGGCATATTGGTACACAAGGGCAGTTGCGCATGCGCATACTAAATACCTAAAGAAAAACATGCAGAAGCGGTAGCGGTACCTCTGGACATTTAAGCCTGAGCGGTGTACCATGACGAGTCTCCCCGAGATTTCGGCCCGCGGATCGCTTATACTTGCCACTTTCGGATACCTATCCCCGATAGGCAGTGAGGGAGAGAAATGTCGGCCCCTAGACCATACGTGACAGATCCCTTACGTACTCGCAGCTCAACTCCTTCTGCTTTATACTATGATTTGGAGCGATATATATTTGCGACTATAGTTGTCATGTATTCCATATGGTAAGGATATTTTTTGGTACTAATTTGTAATACACGGAGTTGGCGCATGCGCATTTACTAAGCATGACAAAACAGCAAAAGGAACCACGCATTTTCCGGTAAAACTTTAAAACGCTGTCGCTTTTTCAGACATATTTTGTTTTGTTTTATTGTTTGAATTCCGCGCGAACAAACGAGGACATTAATTTCGCGTATACAATGACATTAACGTGTCTCGTTGGAAAGGGGATGGACAAAAGAACTCAAAAGTTATTCAAAAAGAGCAATAGCTCCTAATGAACTAGTGTTAAAATGTTTGCAGCCTTCAGGGACTCTCCCGGACATTGGTTGGTTACAACTGTTTCTTTTTTAGCTGTTATATTCCCATAAAAAAGGTTGCTGTGAAAGAACAGCAACATGTAAAATCGCTATGGAGGTGTAGAACGTCCACATTTTGTTTCGTTTTGTTTTCCTTTAGTTGAGTTTATTCCGGTGTTAAAATTGATTGAGAATGAAGAATGTTTAGACCTAACAGAGAATCCAGCTGTCCGTAAAGTACATACCTTATACGAATCAGTTATTTGAAACCAAAGGAACTACGTATAACGCAATGCTTCACCTACAAAGGTACTAATAAAAGTACAATTTTCCAAACTCCAGGTGAAGATCAGTGAATAAAACGTTCATGCTTGCGTAATCACAAACTCGTGCACACTATATGTGAACTATATGTCAGTAAGAGTGTCCGTAATAAAGAGGTTAAGTTTATATGACTTCGCTCTCTGGGGCCGAGATTTAGTGTCCGTTGTCCTTATTAGAGAATGTCCGTATTATAGAGGTTTTTTTTATAGAAAACGGGTGAGAATTTTTTCGGGACAAAGGGGAATGTCCGTTATAGAGAGGTGTCCGTATTAGAGAGGTGTCCGTAAGGAGAGGTTCGACTGTACTGATTCAAATTTTCACTCCAGCCTCTTTTTCGAGGCAAGGCTAAGTACGAAGTCCCTCCTATAAAAATGAGTTTTCATTCATATGCAAAGTAAAGCTAATTACTATCACAAAACTTTCTGTCTTGGACTCGCTTTGAAAAAGAGGCAGTCATTACCTGCGTATAATAGACGTTATTCATCCCAGTCCCCAACGGTAAGATTAATGAAATTCAGATAGTATTCTGTGCTAATTTAACAAATTGACGTCAGTTTTTTATGCGTCTGTCCTGTTATTGATCATAAATTTCGTCATCACATTGTCAAAGTAGCTGTGGATCCACGAGGCGATAGCCGAGTGGATCTGCAAACTAGTTTGACAATGTTATGACGAAATTCATTGTCAATAACAGGACAGACGCATAAAAAACTGACGTCAATTTATTTTCTACGATAACAAAAAGGTAGGAGAGACGAAATTAAGACGAAACGCGAGACCAAAATGTGAGAAACTTCAAATTTTATTCCATCTGACGAGACCAAATTCATAACTTGCCTCGCTCTCTTATTGGCTCATAGAAAAAACGGAGGCTTTCTATTGGTTAAAAAGTGACAGATTGACGTTGCGGCTCTCCGCTTTCCGGCTCGTTGCGTCAATATCGCATAAATTATAAATTCATGTGTCTGTCCGCATATTGACCATAAAAATTAGCCAATGAGCGCGCGTGAATTTCTGCAGTTATCGTAAAAATTGTACTTGATATGTCTTCCGAGTGGTATAGAAGTACCAGGGCATTTGCACATGCGCAGAGGAAATACTTCTTTTTAAAAAAGGTACAAAAACAGAACCAGTAGCGGTACCTCTGGACATTTAAGCCGGAGCGGTGTACCATGACGAGTCTCCCCGAGATTTCGGCCCGCGGATCGCTTTTACCAGTTCTTGCGAGGCCCCTTGCCACTTTCGGATACCTATCCCCGATAGGCAGTGAGGGAGAGAACTGTCGGCCCCTAGACCATATGTGACAGATCCCTTTCGTACTTGCAGCTCAGGTCCGTTCTGCTTACCGTAAGATTTCGAGCCATTATATATTAGAGAGTGTATTCCTCATGTCTTCCATGTGGTACGGATACGCAATAGAGTTTGTGCATGCGCATTTGCTAGGAAATGATAAATGACAAAACTTGCACAGCTAAAGAGCAGCTAAAGCACAGATACTCATTCCCAGTCTTCCAGTATTCTTGGCTTCAGGAGCTTTTAGAAACATAATGGTTCGTTTTACATCAAGTACTACCCTGTGTCATGAAACCGTTGAAACAACGATGGACCGAAGGTGGAAGCTTACACAGAATTAAGCAAGAAGGTTGCAAATGGAAGAACAGCCGGACTGGATTGGCTTTGTGCAAGGTAAGCCTGTGTAAGGGTTTATCAGCGAACTTTGAGCCAGCCCAATTTTAAAAGACGCTGGAAAACCAACCAAACGTCCTTTATATCGTTTATTTTTCCATTGAATATTAAAATTACCCCAAACTGCAGTTCTGGAAGTATTAGTTAAACAGCGTGGCCCACGGTTTCTTGATGGACGGTGATTGTAGGCGAGTGCGTATGAATGTAGGTGAATGCATAGGAATGTAGGTGAATGCATGCGAATGTAGGTGAGTGCGTATAAATGTAGGTGAATGCATAGGAATGTAGGTGAATGCATGCGAATGTAGGTGAGTGCGTATGAAAGTAGGTTGATGCATATGACTGTAGGTTGATGCACAGGAGTGTAGGATACTCTTTGTGTTATTATATGTGATGTACTATGTTATTAGTGCTCTATATGGGAGCTAGCATGAAGTTTTTGCCATAAAGAGAAAAAAAATTAAGAACTAGGTTCCCATTGACACTTTCAGTTGCATCACGGGAATGATTACTGGCTTCTAATGTTATGCCCATGTTGGTGTAGGATGGACAATTGATCCCTGGGAATTTGACACTTTAAAGGGGCACAGTCACAGGGTATACCCACATGTCACAGGGTTGATATAAGGATTTCTGGACATATTTCAATAATTGTCAACAACTAGTTTGAATTCAAAATAATCATTTCTACCTAACTTTTTCACAATTTCAAGCAAGTCTAGAACAAAAGGATTCACTTTGGTATGTGATTCTAATTTCATGTGAGTCTAAACCCCCCGGACACAGACTTGCAAGCTGTTTGGGTTCAGGCAGTTTATTATATAATTTACACATGCAATCATCTTTCCAAACTATACAATACAATGAAGACCTAAGGCCCATAAACAAAACTAACAATTACTTATAATTGACAAAATCAGAACTGCCCATGGAGTGGGTGGGTTGGGAAAGCAAAACTACAAACTTCAAGGTGGCTAGAAAAATGCTGGTCTCAGTAGCAGCGTTAGGCTATAATGGCTAAAGACACGTATTGGCGTGCGTTAAAAACTAGCGGTGTCTTGCGGTAAACTACGCCCTTCCGACCACATGGGTGGTTGAGGTTGCCTATCTCCCTCGCAGCTTGTCCGTCCGAGACATGGGTCTAGATTTATATTAATGGGTATTAATATCCACTACAATATGAAAACTTCAAATTTGCACACAACTCTATCTTGGCAATCCATTGGCAAAACCAGGTATAAATAGATGTCTGTGCTTTTTAAAGGAGTTTTCATCATTATTTTGTGGCTGCCTTGAATGAAAAAGCATGATTTGATTTTCGATGTGTTACTAAAAACAGCGTAACAATGTCCCTTCAACGAAATTTAATGTCATTGACAATATCCCTTCAATCAAATTCCTTACCCAGGGACCAGCCTTCAATATCACTTTCCAAGGGGAACAAAAAAATATAAGGGACAAACATACACATGCACAAAATCACAGGTGCTGGTAGTCTTGGACAGGGCAGACAACCATGAGTTAAAGTGCTTTAGCTTTTGCTTGAAATTAAGTTAAGCCATAGAGCTTATGCGCATGATGTCATGGCAACCATGCTAGTGTCGCCAAACAAAGAAATGGCGGCCACGTGGGTGTACCAGACTAATTCAATGGGATATGAACTCTATTCTTATGCAAACATTTGGCTTTGTTTTGGTTAAGAAACTTGGCTGCTGATCTTGTGAGTGAATTGGCTCAGTCTGTAGTCAGCTCAGAGTTTTTAATCAGGTCATGTGTTGTTTATATTTCCATGTCTCACAGCTCATTTGACAGTGGGGGACATGCTTGATGGTTTGATTCTGGTGAGCAAGCATGGTGATCCCATCTACTCATGGGGCAGGCTGAAAGATCTTAATGAGGTGAGTATAACTTACAGTACTTGTGAACAGCACAATTTAATAATAATTATATTAAAATTTAACTCAAAACAAACACGACTTCAAGGCTATTTGGTTTTTAGGTGATGCCTTCTGAGTAAGACTGAATGTAATAACAACGATTATTAATTCATTGTGTACTAAAGTGGGATATTTCCTATCACTCTACGATATGCGGTAATGTGGTTGTAAACAAACACCTTTAATATCTTTGTTGCAACCTGGGCCGAGTTGTGCAAAGGAGGGGTTAGTGGTAACCCCGAGTTAAATCTAATTAAAACTTATTGGTTGTCATGGTATTCATCCTGGTTGTAGCGCTAACCGTGCTTCGAACAACTTGGCCCAGTAAAATCAGACAAATCCTGGGATACAAGCAGAATGTTACACGCCTTTAAATGCAATTTGTTTTATTTAATTTAGCCTGCATAGCAAGTGCAAGGGGAGAGGGAAGTGACCGAGCTGTGCGGCTTGGTTGCTGCCCACTCCACTTGCACACTTGCTACGCAGGATAGCATTTGCTCAAAGAGCATCAAGTGCTCATCAATAATATTATTGCATTGTACACTATACTTGGAGTCCAAGGCTGCCAGACTTGTAATCAAGAGGTCTTGGGTTCAAGTCCCAGCCTGACCACTCTTTGGAATTAATCTAGATAGTCCCTGCTGCACTTCTACTTAGCCGTGATGCCAGTGCAACACTCTAACCAACTGAGCTATGAAGCCACTGATGTTGGAAGCTGGTCATTTGTGGGTTCAATTTGTGGGACCAGCTCCCAACATCAGTGGCTTCATAACTCAGTTGGTTAGAGCGTCGCACCAGCATCGCGAAGTCACTGGTTCAAACCCTGTTGAAGTCCTGAATTTTTTCAGGCTTCTCCATGCAATTGCTAAAATTGCGTCCATAACCACGAGGATCATAGCTTCATTTGACTGTTAAATTCATTCATATAACTTGTTTCATTGGCACTGAAAAGCTCCTCAAGGAGAGTGGTCAATCAAGTAATTATTTGGTGCATTGTTTTGGGTCTATTCTGTTCATTCTTATTCCAGTTTAGGATTAACAGAATAACAGGAATAAGGTTTTTGAAAAGAATGTGTATTCCAAAAAATGGAATGGTGCTTGCAGAGGTGACCTGCGAACTAACCCTCCGAATAGTCTGGACACGACTGAGAGTGACATTTCAGTGAGTGCCCACAATTTTTGCTCCAAAATAATCCCAAAAGAATGTGCATTCTGTGTATTCCGGTCAAACCGTATTCTGTATATTCTGTTCATTCTGCTATCAAGAGCAGAATGAACCCATAGAATAGTCCCCAAAAATGCACCCATTATTTTTATAATTATTTTTATTTATTGTTATTATTATTATTGTTATTATTACAATGTATTTATTGCTTCTAATTTATTACTTATTACTTCTAATTTGTAAATAGCAATTTGCTTGGAATAGGTTAATAAAGGGTTTTTGTTTTTATTATTATTATTATTATTATTATTATTATTATTATTATTATTATTGACAATGATACCATGCCAGTATAATTTTTAATAGGAGTGAGTGCAGTAGCACAAACTTGGGTGAATTTGGTTGTTGTTAAATTGTGTGAATAAATACATATTATTGTTTATTTCTTCCTTAGTTTTGTTTATTTATTATTATTGTGACTTACTTATTTACTATTTATTTATTACTTTATTACTATTTACTTAATATTGTTTATTTCTTCCTTATTTTTACAGAAATATTACTCTCAGTTTCTTGTTATTTTTAATGTAACAACTGCAGAACAAGGTAAACACATAGATTTTCTTTTTATTGAAATTGTTGTGAGGTTATGATTATAATATATGGTAGCATTTTTTAAGCTGTTAATCTTTCAGAATCAGCTCTTTGCCAGAAAGGATTTGTGTTGCAAACTTGTGCAGACGCTCAGGAGAACAAGTACATCATTTATAGCAAGAGCTTTTGCAGGTGCGTTTGTGTGATTCTGTTCTTTTTAGAACACTGTCTATTGCCTAATATCAAGCATAAAAAGGTCATGAATTATTTTTGAGGTGATACATAAATTTACAGAAATAAATCAAGTGTGGCATCACAGCAGCCATGTTGGTGCCCCTGAAAAATGGTAAAGTCTTTTGGGAATTCAACTCTATTTGCAAAAACTGTGCGACCATTTCAACAGTACTATTATGAACACCAATTACAATGTACTGTTTAATAAACTAGCAGGAGTGTTTTACCAGGTTTTAGCTGCAAATTTTCAATCCATCTTCTAAGATTAGTGGTGTGGTCTATAGCCCTGTATGCCTGTGTGTACTGAACTTTGTACTCAAACAGAAAAGATATCTGTGACTTGATAGGCTGTTAGGCTTGTGAATTATTAATCAGTTTTTGAAGCTTATTTCAATGATACTAATAATAATGATGATAATGATAATGATAATAAATGGACTGCCTAATATTGAGCCGATGAATAACATCATGAATGTCCCTGTCTGGAGCACCAGCGTGACTGTCTTATCATGTGATTGAAAACAAACTAGTAGAGAAATTGGAAACAGCTTGGCAAAGGCGTGTTCACAGCCGGTCAATTTACTCAGTGCGTGGCCTTTGGTGAAATCCCTTGACGTGGAAACTGATGGTGTTGCACTTCAAGGAAAGCAATAATTGTTCAGAGCATATCTTTGCCAGATTTGATTGGAATTTTGTTTAACCCTTTACTCCCCAAGGAGTACCCCAGTGAGGAGTACAATTGTCTGTCATTAGCCAAAGTCTATTAAGTCGCTCTCAGGGGTGACAGGGTTAATGAGGACATAACAGATGGAGGGCTTGCTAAGACAAGCCTATTGCAGCTTGAAAGGTTAGATTTATTTTGATTTATGCAGACATGCATTTTTCCACTTTTGTCCACAGTGTGTATGCAGTGACACGTGCTAACAGGTGTGGCATTATTGCCTGCAGCCTTCCCTATGGTGTTCTGGTGGCAACATACTCCTTTCCGTGCACCAGTGTCAGGGCAATAGAAACTGTGGAGAAGGCCTGTAAGCTTCTTCGAGGGTGATACTACAACAGTAGAAAAGTTAAATGCTTATCGTTGTTGATCAGGGGTGAATTAATTACGCTGTCAGCAAATAGTGGGCCAATTGGGTGGTGAGCAAAGAGACAGTGGAATGCAAGTGAAAGTGGAAACGTTAATTTAGCAAGGAGAACAAGCTTTTTCTAAGCTTGGACAAAAGTCTAACTCCTATCAGTCATTGAATATGTTTTTGCGGGCCAATTTACTTTGTTGCTTCAGGGAGTAACTTCGGAATACCCTGGCTGCTTCCTTGAGTTTGTTACTGTCAAGGGTGGCTACTTGTTACAATGTGGTATCTAGATTATTGGGTACACAGTACATGGTGTAAAGAAATTGAAGATTGTAAACTGTCTTAGAAGCTCCAAAAGCACTATAGTTTACATTCAAGGGTAGTGAACTATTGACAAGCTGGCTGCATGGTAAGTGGTACACAGTATAATTGTATCAATTCAAGATTGGTGAAATATCTTAGACACCCAAAAATAAACTCAACACAGAGGCCACACACTACAAGGTATACACAGCCACCTTGAAGCGCTTAGTACCTACGTACGACACAGCTTGTTAGGATATCAAGGTGCCTTTTCCCCAATACAATCCTTATAATTTTGCAGTTCCTGAGATTGATGTGCCTGTTATGTCACTGATATTCTAACCACATGTTTTATGGCAAAATGTTTGTCTGAGACATCAAAGGGAGGAAAATGTAAAGAGTGAAGTAGAAAAGGACCATTGCATACATTGCGGCTTTATGTACCAGTACCTATCATTGTTAGACAGAAGGGTGAGGGGGACTGACCCATGAAAATTTGACATTTTCATGGAAACTAGAGTAAATTTCCCACCCCTGGACACCTACTGAATGACCATTTCCCCACCCTGGGTACCTACTGAATGTCAAATTCCCCACCTCTGGACACCTACTGAATGTCAAATTCCCCACCTCTGGACACCTACTGAATGTCCAATTCCCCACCCCGGGTGCCTACTGAATGTTAAATCCTGGGTTCTTGGCCTTCCAAGATGATGATCATGTCAAATTCCCCGACAATGGGGCAACACACACATGTCAAATTCTCTACTGAGGGGAAGGCTCTCTGGATCAATTTCTTGTTGATGGCAGGAGTTTCAATAACGTTTGAAATAGCTGTCCACGGTAGCCCATTGTAGGCGGCCGTTTGACAAGTTTATGATCGGATTTTTGGTGAAAATCAACCCGGTA
>BLFK01001130.1:1244302-1308441 GCA_014634185.1 Astreopora myriophthalma
TTATATGATCTTGGCTAAGTCAGGCGATGCCCGTAGCACGAAACTATACCATTGATAGAAAAATACAGCGCTTATAATTTACATCAAAACGAAGTGAGAATGTCTCGTTAAACACTGTAACTGATCAGTCTCATAACAACGTCCGTTCTCATTCATGCATAAACAGACCAAAAAAAAAAATACAAACACCTTAAAAGGTGGCAGTTTTATGCGGCTTACCTTGTTACTGTAATGAATAACAGTGTTATCGAGAAGCAGACCATAGGGGTTCAAGACATTCACTCTTCTGAATTTTCCTTCTTCCTTCATGTTAAGTTTTCAGAAAGGTCAATTATAGGGCGATTAGTCCTCGTTCTCCTGCAACTTTACACTTGTTAAAATTGGTCATATTTTGGCTTATTTCAGGCTAAATAACCCCTTAGCAAAATGGCATTTTTCATTGCTTTTTTATTCATGGCCAAAATTTTGCCTTTAACCTTCCCAGAACTTGTTTTTTGCCTGTAAAATAAACTAGAGGCCTTAACCCTTTGAGAAAAGTCCATTATAGGGCAATTACACCTCGTTTCCATGCAATTTAGCACTTTGGAAAATTGCTGATATTTTGGCCAAAATGGTAAGGTTAACCCCTCAGCAAAATGGCCGATTTAAGTCCTTTTTTATTCATGGCCAAAACTTTGCCTTTAACCTTCTTAGAGCTTGTTTTTTGCCTGTAAAATAAACTAGAGGCCTTAAACCTTTGAGAAAAGTCCATTATAGGGCAATTACACCTCCCTTCCATGCAATTTAGCACTTTGGAAAATTCCTCATATTCTGGCCTATTTTGGCCAAAATGGTAAGGTTAACCCCTTAGCAAAATGGCCCAAAATGGCCGATTTGAGTGCTTTTTTATTTATGGCCAAAACTTTGCCTTTAACCTTGCCAGAGCTTGTTTTTTGGCTTTAAAATAAACTACAGGCCTTAAACCTTTAAAAAGGATCCATTATAGGGCAATTAGACCTGGTTTTCATGCAATTTGACACTTTGGAAAATTGTTGATATTTTGGCCAAAATGGTAAGGCTTACCCCTTAGCAAAATGGCCCAAAATGGCCGATTTGAGTGCTTTTTTATTTATGGCCAAAACTTTGCCTTTAACCTTGCCAGAGCTTGTTTTTTGGCTTTAAAATAAACTACAGGCCTTAAACCTTTAAAAAGGATCCATTATAGGGCAATTAGACCTGGTTTTCATGCAATTTGACACTTTGGAAAATTGTTGATATTTTGGCCCATTTTGGCCAAAATGGTAAGGCTTACCCCTTAGCAAAATGGCGGAAAATGGCCGATTTGAGTGCTTTTTTATTTATGGCCAAAACTTTGCCTTTAACCTTGCCAGAGCTTGTTCCTTGGCTTTAAAATAATCTACAGGCCTTAACCCTTTAAAATGGATCCATTATAGGGCAATTAGACCTGGTTTTCATGCAATTTGACACTTTGGAAAATTGTTGATATTTTGGCCAAAATGGTAAGGCTTACCCCTTAGCAAAATGGCGGAAAATGGCCGATTTCAGTGCTTTTTTATTTATGGCCAAAACTTTGCCTTTAACCTTGCCAGAGCTTGTTTTTTGGCTTTAAAATAAACTAGAGGCCTTAAACCTTTGAAAAAAGTCCATTATAGGGCAATTAGACCTCGTTTTCATGCAATTTGACACTTTGGAAAATTGTTGATATTTTGGCCCATTTTGGCCAAAATGGTAAGGCTTACCCCTTAGCAAAATGGCCGAAAATGGCCGATTTCAGTGCTTTTTTATTTATGGCCAAAACTTTGCCTTTAACCTTGCCAGAGCTTGTTTTTTGGCTTTAAAATAAACTAGAGGCCTTAAACCTTTGAAAAAAGTCCATTATAGGGCAATTAGACCTCGTTTTCATGCAATTTGACACTTTGGAAAATTGTTGATATTTTGGCCCATTTTGGCCAAAATGGTAAGGCTTACCCCTTAGCAAAATGGCCGAAAATGGCCGATTTCAGTGCTTTTTTATTTATGGCCAAAACTTTGCCTTTAACCTTGCCAGAGCTTGTTTTTTGGCTTTAAAATAAACTAGAGGCCTTAAACCTTTGAAAAAAGTCCATTATAGGGCAATTAGACCTCGTTTTCATGCAATTTGACACTTTGGAAAATTGTTGATATTTTGGCCCATTTTGGCCAAAATGGTAAGGCTTACCCCTTAGCAAAATGGCCGAAAATGGCCGATTTCAGTGCTTTTTTATTTATGGCCAAAACTTTGCCTTTAACCTTGCCAGAGCTTGTTTTTTGGCTTTAAAATAAACTAGAGGCCTTAAACCTTTGAAAAAAGTCCATTATAGGGCAATTAGACCTCGTTTTCATGCAATTTGACACTTTGGAAAATTGTTGATATTTTGGCCCATTTTGGCCAAAATGGTAAGGCTTACCCCTTAGCAAAATGGCCGAAAATGGCCGATTTCAGTGCTTTTTTATTTATGGCCAAAACTTTGCCTTTAACCTTGCCAGAGCTTGTTTTTTGGCTTTAAAATAAACTAGAGGCCTTAAACCTTTAAAAAGTCCATTATAGGGCAATTAGACCTGGTTTTCATGCAATTTGACACTTTGGAAAATTGTTGATATTTTGGCCCATTTTGGCCAAAATGGTAAGGCTTACCCCTTAGCAAAATGGCGGAAAATGGCCGATTTGAGTGCTTTTTTATTTATGGCCAAAACTTTGCCTTTAACCTTGCCAGAGCTTGTTTTTTGGCTTTAAAATAAACTACAGGCCTTAAACCTTTAAAATGGATCCATTATAGGGCAATTAGACCTGGTTTTCATGCAATTTGACACTTTGGAAAATTGTTGATATTTTGGCCCATTTTGGCCAAAATGGTAAGGCTTACTCCTTAGCAAGATGGCCCAAAATGGCCGATTAAAGTATTTTTTTATTCATGGCCAAAACTTTGCCTTTAACCTTCCCAGAGTTTGTTTTTTGCCTGTAAAATAAACTAGAGGCCTTAAACCCTTTAGAAAAGTCCATTATAGGGCAATTACACCTCCCTTTCATGCAATTTAGGACTTTGGAAAATTGCTGATGTTTTGGCCAAAATGGTAAAGTTAACCCCTTAGCAAAATGGCCGATTTTAGTGCTTTTTTATTCATGGCCAAAACTTTGCCTTTAACCTTCCCAGAGCTTGCTTTTTCCCTGTAAAATAAACTAGAGGCCTTAAACCTTTGAGAAAAGTCCATTATAGGGTAATTACACCTCGTTTCCATGCAATTTAGCACTTTGGAAAATTGCTGATATTTTGGCCTATTTTGGCCAAAAGGGTAAGGTTAACCCTTTAGCAAAATGGCCCAAAAACGGCCGATTTCAGTGCTTTTTTATTTATGGCCAAAACTTTGCCTTTAACCTTCTTAGAGCTTGTTTTTTCCCTGTAAAATAAACTGGAGGCCTTAAACCCTTGAGAAAAGTCCATTATAGGGCAATTACACCTCGTTTCCATGCAATTTAGCACTTTGGAAAATTGCTGATATTTTGGCCTATTTTGGCCAAAATCGTAAGGTTAACCCCTTAGCAAAATGGCCCATTTCAGTGCTTTTTTATTCATGGCCAAAACTTTGCCTTTAACCTTCCCAGAGTTTGTTTTTTGCCTGTAAAATAAACTAGAGGCCTTAAACCTTTGACAAAAGTCCATTATAGGGCAATTACACCTCGTTTCCATGCAATTTAGCACTTTGGAAAATTGCTGATATTTTGGCCAAAATGGTAAGGTTAACCCCTTAGCAAAATGGCCGATTTTAGTGCTTTTTTATTCATGGCCAAAACTTTGCCTTTAACCTTCCCAGAGCTTGTTTTTTGCCTGTAAAATAAACTAGAGGCCTTAAACCTTTGACAAAAGTCCATTATAGGGCAATTACACCTCGTTTCCATGCAATTTAGCACTTTGGAAAATTGCTGATATTTTGGCCTATTTTGGCCAAAATGGTAAGGTTAACCCCTTAGCAAAATGGCCGAAAAAGGCCGATTTCAGTGCTTTTTTATTGATGGCCAAAACTTTGCCTTTAACCTTCCCAGAGCTTGTTTTTTGCCTGTAAAATAAACAAGAAACCTTAAACCTTTGAGAAAAGTCCATTATAGGGCAATTACACCTCGTTTCCATGCAATTTAGCACTTTGGAAAATTGCTGGTATTTTGGCCTATTTTGGCCAAAATGGTAAGGTTAACGCGTTAGCAAAATGGCCGAAAATGGCCGATTTCAGTGCTTTTTTATTCATGGCCAAAACTTTGCCTTTAACCTTCCCAGAGCTTGTTTTTTGCCTGTAAAATAAACTAGAGGCCTTAAGCCTTTGAGAAAAGTCCATTATAGGGCAATTACACCTCGTTTCCATGCAATTTAGCACTTTGGAAAATTGCTGGTATTTTGGCCTATTTTGGCCAAAATGGTAAGGTTAACCCCTTAGCAAAATGGCCTTAAGCCTTTGAGAAAAGTCCATTATAGGGCAATTACACTTCGTTTCCATGCAATTTAGCACTTTGCAAAATTGCTGATATTTTGGCCACAATGGTAAGGTTAACCCCTTAGCAAAATGGCCGATTTCACTGCTTTTTTATTCATGGCCAAAACTTTGCCTTTAACCTTCCCAGAGCTTGTTTTTTGCCTGTAAAATAAACTAGAGGCCTTAAACCTTTGAGAAAAATGCAAAATGGCCAAAAACAGCCAATTTCAAGGCCTTTGGGTTTATGGCGAAAACTTCGCATCCAACGTTTCCAGAGAGTCTTTTCCTGTTGTGATTTAAACTGGAGGCCTAACCTTTGATCTAGAATGTGCCTTTTCTTAGCCCATTTCTAGCAATCTACATTTTGCTATTCTTAGATATAAATCATCTGTCATGAAATTGTAGAGTTTTTCAGGAAGACACATCAAAGAACCTTGTAAAAATATTGAAGAACATTCCAGCAAAGTCTTCTGAACACTAATTTATTGCATATGACTTGTGCCAGTTTGCTTGATTGAAGGCTACCAGTTTTTGGTTCATTCCCAAGTTAAGATTTTTAAAAGTTGGTAGTACAGCTAGATAGATAGGTGGGTTTTTTTTTTTGCCACATTCACCTCATCTTCATTTTGCGCCTGCCATATCGTCGCTGCCGGAGAACATACATATGCTTCATCATGTACCATCCTCCCACCACAAGAAATACAAGATGGACTCTTAGAAACCATGAAAAGCTGAAACTGAAGTTAAACGCATTTGGAAGGGTGAAGGAAAACCTCCCAGATTTATCCAGCAAAGGAATGGCTCTCCATATCAGAGTCCCTGAGAAGGCAAAAATGCAATTAGTACACGCAATCACCTGATTTCGAGTGCCATTTGGAATAAATAAGCATGAGTAAATTTTTTCAAAGACTAACAAAATTGCATGAGCCCGTAGGGCGAGTGCAGCAACTTGTGGTCTTTGAAAAAAAAAATATTAAGAGAGTGATTATTTATTCCAAATTGCACAAGAAAAATTATGTGATTACTTATTAATAATATTCATGCAAAAATTGCGAGATAGGTTATCATAATTATGCAGAAGCAATGCATGTAATCACGTGCAAAAACAATTTATTCAAACCCTGCAAATATATCATCACGCATTCAGTCAAAACAACAAAATTTTCAACGTTTTCAAAGATTTTAAGCCGCAAAAAGGTTTTTTCTCTTTTTTGCACTGAATTTCCTTTTTTCTGCATCATGTTTCGTGAAAACTGCATTTCTCTTAGCCAATCAGAAGCAAGAATTTTTTTCATGAATATTATTAAAAAGTAAATTGAATAAAAATAATGGAATTCTAGCTACAAGAGTTGGGATGGAGGAGGACCCCTAAACAACTTTTATATTTTTTGGAAAGGCAAGTGCAAGTTTCCCAACCCCTAAGCATCTCTCAAGCATAAAAGTGCCATAAAGTACCATCAGTTAACAATATACACTGTAGCATATTCTATACTGAGGAACCAATTGTTTGTCAAAATCCCCACCCTGATGTCAACCTTCATTGTCAATGTCTTGCTGGTGAAAACAGTTCAGGGCTGCCACTCCACTGATCAGGATTAAAAGCTTCCCTGGCTTACTACTTAGCACAAACTAATTTTCAAGGAACATGACATTACGACTCAAGTCCTACAGTGTAAACGTAAATCTAAAATTTAATACATGCACATACCTAGTCTACAATGGGGCATGTCCATCACCAAAAAAAGAACTAAATGAGTAAAAATCCTAAAACCAGAGTTCCTAATTATGATTAAATTCTGACACATGTTTTCACATAATAACACTTTTACTGATAAAATCATCAGCTTAGGCAAAAAATAAAACATGTCCTTAACTTTTCTCCGTAGCACACCTCAAACAGGTACTCTTGACACAAAATTCAAGGACCTTTCAAGGACTTTCAACAATCACATTTTGAAATTTCAAGGACCAATTTATTTCATGTGTGTGAAAAATTTGGCTAAGGCACTGGTGACCTATCTACATCCCAGCTCCTTGCATGACAGGCCATCGTTGTTTATCGTTTTCCCTTTCTATGCTGCTGGATTGCATTTCACTTGAAACTGTCATTTGCTGATCAGAAGGTTTTCAAAGTTTATAAATGTGCTCAATTGCAATTCAAGGACTTTAAAGTTTCACAAAAGTAAATAGACAATTCCAAGGACTTTCAAGGTCTTGAAAAAAGACTTCTAAAATTCGAGGATTTTTAAGATGCTTATGAACCCTGCTGAAAAATATACAGGACAAGGGGGGTGGGGTAGGGCTAATATCCATGGCTAAGTTGTTTGATTAGCACCATTCCAGCAGGATTAAGTCTGATTTAAACTCTATCGGTTGCCAAGGTATTTATCTTAGTTTAGCACCAACCTTGCTTTGAACAACTTAGCTCAGGAGGATCAAAAGTGGAACAACATTTCTATTATCCAGGGTTTGTATTAGAAGCTGGGACCCGGGTCCCGTCACCCATTTACTTTAATGGGAGTACCCAGCTTTTAAGTATGAAATTGAATCAATTCACATAGGGTACCTGGCTACTAAACATCAGGTGCCCTTCTACCTCAAAAATTAAAGAAAACCCTGATTATCAGGTGAAGTTAGTTGGTGGGGTAGGGGGTTACCAGTATACTGGGGTGTTACAGTAACAAATTAGTCTGAGTTTCTTGTGTGCACAAAGATCGTTTTCCTTTACCTTCAAAGAGAAAGCCCAGTGGGTAGAGAGGAATCCACAAAGTATAACGCAACCATATAAGTGGTTCAATCTTCTTGTTTAGAACTTGAGAGGCATAAAACGGGTATCTCACAACCTCGATGAGCGACCACACAAGGAAGAGCCCAAACACAGCAGCTTGCTGGTGAAGCTCCTCGTGTGCAACAACGATCATAAACAGAACCATGTTCCTTCCAAACACTTGCATGAAGGGGGCCATGACACCTGTTTTTACAACACCCATAAGAGGATTAATAACCTCCAAGAAAGAAGCTAACTGGCATGAGGCCAAAACATCACTAACAGCATCATAGGCTTCAGCAAATGCTTCTGTTCCATGGAAGATTACTCTTGACAACAGAACACAAGTGATGTAAAGATAAAATCCTGCTTGCATGACATTGTAAACAATCAGATAAAATGTTCGGACAAATCTGACAACTTCTTCTTTAGACCTGTCAATTTCATTTTCCAGCTGAGATTCCCTTGCATCGCTAGCTGCCAGAAATCTTTCAATTTCAGCTTGCTCTTCTTTCTCACTTCCAGATGTGTCTTCAGTCTGCCAACGATCAAAGTTGATCTTCAACCAAGCTGGCTTCTGCTCATCTGCCAGAAGACGAGGCCAAAACTCACGTTCTCCTGCTAACTTGGCAATAGAAAACTCAACATGGCGGTCCAGAACTCTGTGGCTACTGGCCTTTATGTCTACAGGCCTGTAGAAGTTTATGTCCACATGATACTGTTGCTCACCCCTTGCTCCGTGACCAAATCCTTGAAAGACCAATCGTGCACTTGTCAATTCCACTGTAGGATACTGCACATCTGAGAGCTCGAGCGTCAAAAAGAGCTTTTCCTTGCTTTGTGCCCAACGAATGATTGGCTTAAATACTGCTGTCATTTGTGAATTCCCACACTACTACACGACAACAGATGCTGCCCCAAAAGAGCCTGTGTAAGTGTTATCAAAGATCTTTATCTCAAAAGAGGAGTTTTCACAGCACTTAACCAGAAAACCAACCGTAGTCACACTACGGTATTTGAAGTTTGCTCTAGTTCTTTTTTGCACAGCTGAAAAACAATTGAAATTGAACAGATGAGAGACCTTTCAGAAGTTGCTCGTTTCTTAGGACAACGTAATGACTTTCAAAACAAACCCATTTTGCCAAAAATAAGACTGGCAGGAACTGAGAGCAGAACTAACAGCTGTCAAGATTTACATTAGATATTACCAGAAATGTACCCCGGTCACAGAGGTTTTTCTTCGTTTTCCACGGACTAATTTTAGCCGCGAAGCGGCGACAACGAATCTCTTACCAGTTTTGCTTGTGAAAGTTCAGGAAAACTTCAGCCGAATCTCAGAGACATACAAGCTTAAACTTATCAATTGCAGAGTGAGATGAGTGTAACCGGTGCTCAATTTTGCTACGAAAGCGACGTTTTGGGGCAGCCATCGAGCCAACCACGAAGTACATAAAATTTCTAGACACCTACCAGAGAAAATCGGTTCACCTACACGTCGTGGACATCGTGTACATTCGCATGAGCACAAACGGGCACTAGTTCATTCCCAGGACTTTTCTTCCTTGACTAATCTCCTCAGGTCCTCTCCCTTTTTTTGCGGCAAATTAGGGTCGGGCCTGATTAATTGCCATTTGCTCATGCGCAAAGGGAGGGAGAGAGAGAAAAAAACAAACAAACAAACAAAGGGAAAAAACTCAGAACCGGTAGTAGTACCTCTGGACATTTAAGCCGGAGCGGCGTACCATGACGAGTCTCCCCGAGATTTCGGCCCGCGGATCGCTTATTACTTGCCACTTTCAGATACCTATCCCCGATAGGCAGTGAGGGAGAGAAATGTCGGCCCCTAGACCATATGTGACAGATCCCTTTCGTACTCGCAGCTCAGGTCCCTTCTATTTAGAGTAAGGTTTTGATCGATTATATATTAGAGGGTGTATTCATCGTGTGTTCCATATGGTAAGCCAATTTTTGGGTACGCATTGCAGCACAGCGAGCTTACGCATGCGCATTTGCTAAAATGATACAATTACAAAAGAAACATCGCGATTTTTCATTCAAATTTAAAGAGCTGTTAAATGCAAACGACTACCTTATTTTCATTTTCATTTCACTACCTCCCTCATCCCCCAAAAACGTTTCTATGCTCTGTTTGTTTGTAGCTACTGCTTCTCATCTCGTACCCAGAATCTTCGTTCCCCTTGACCAGCGGTCACGAAACGAGTGACGGCAGATAATTCATATATGGTACCTTATATTGTCCCGACATATGGCAATCATCTTTCTTCCTTACTTACCTTCCTTCTTTACATTCTGACTTGCTTTATCTTCTTAGGTTCCTAACCTTCTTGAGGTTCTTGGGCTTCTGGAGGTTCTTGGGTTACTTGAGGTTCTCGAGCTATTTGAGGTTCTTGGGATACTTGAGATTCTCGGGCCATTTGAGGTTCTTGACCTACTCGGTGTACGTAAGGTAGTTGTGGTACTAGAGCTAGATGATAACAATAACAACAACAATAACAATAACAGTAACAATAACAACAACAACAATAACAATTCTAATACTAATAAGAAGACCAGAGCCAGTAGCACCTTGTACGCGTGATTTTTCCCGCGCTTTGAACAAGTTAAGCCCGCCGCACACTTGAGGAAAGAGCTGAGCAAAAATCCTCGCGAGGCAGCTGGCTCAGCCTTTTCCTCAAGTGTGCGTTGAACTTACGGTGAAATTTTCGCCTCGCGAGGCCGTCAAACCAATATCAAACATGTTTGATATTGGCCTAAGTAAGACAATAGGGATGATTGCGAAGCTGAGGTACTTCGTTCCCCCTATTGTCCTTATAAATATTTACAATTCTCTAATTTTACCTTACATAACTTATGGACTCTTTGTCTGGGGCAATGCGTCCAATGCTTATTTAAGCAAAATCACTGTTCTTCAAAAGCGAGTGCTACACTTAATCTATTTTACCGATCGAAGAGAACATGCCATTCCTTTTCTTGTCGAAGCAAAAATTCTGCCCGTTATGTTCCTATATTATGAAGACGTAAGCAAATGAATGTTTGATGTGCACAACCAGAGTGCCCTAATCAACATTGTGAAACTATTCACTAAAACATCACACGACTCGATCATCCAAGTCGCAGCTCTTTAGTATAAAGTACTCTAGACTATAAACCTTACAAAAAAAGGGCTTTTTCGCGGGTAAGTGTCAAAATCTGGAATAAGATACCGAATGAATTTAAAACATTGTCAAAAAAACTCGTTTGAAAAACAAATGAACAAGTCGTTATTTCATATCCTGGGAAATGAAGATTATTATTTTGATGTCCAAATATTACCTCCAAACTCAAAGACTACACAATTGAAACAAATTGATCCAATTACTTTGGTATCTAATCTGCTATACCTTATTTGTACACTATGTAACTATTGATGTATTTACCAGTTGTCCTTTTCCTTATAATGTAACTATGTCTAATTCTTTAGTCTTTAGTTTCTTTACTCAATGATGTAACTAAAGTACGTTAATGATTGACCAGGGCTCAAAGTTTATTTTTGGCTTTGGGAGCACTTGTGCGACCAGGTGTAAATTTTTAGGCGCACTGCCGAAATTTTACGCGCACAGCTTCAAATACTTGGAGCACCTACTCCAAGAATACTTAACGCTCCAAAAAGAGCAACTCAGGCTTCGTATTGCAATATGGGCCTATTCTAGCAGTATTGAACACAACGAAAACAAATAAAAGAATCAGGATGTTTCACACAAGAGTTAAGCTCAGATATTAACTACTGAAGTCGTTTCGTTGAGTATCCTCACTATCCATTTGCTTGTTGTTTACCTCACCTTTGAAATTCTGTTGAGGAAGATTTTTTATTTTTTCAACATCTGGGTATTCGTAAGAAGTCGCACTGTACTTTGGCTTTTCAGGCGCGGTGGTGCGACCACACATGATTTTTTAGGCGCACAGCAAAAAATCTAGTCGCATAAGCGACCAGTTGGTCGTTAACTTTGAGCCCTGTTGACCCGTCTCGAATAGCAAATTAGCTATCTGTGGGTCAACTTAATCTTGTTCTTAAATTTTGCAACTAAATGAGAAAATAAATTGAAAATGAAAGTGAAAGTGAAATGCTTTTAGAAGTTATGCATTTTCAGTTGCGGGTCCCAAACGAGCTTGCAATTTCAATATAAGGGAGACATCGAATGTTTATGACAGAAAGAAAGATATCACAACTTATCTTTTTAAACAAGCATTTCTATGAATTGAAGATTATATATATTACATTTTGGAGATTAAGCAAATACACATAATTTTCTTGATTATTATATTTTTTGATTATATATTATTATATTTCGTTTAATAATTGTCGATATTTAAACATTTCAGTTTTATTGCGCTGTAAATGAGTTTTTTATTACTACTGTTATTAGTACTGAAAATTGAAAACGTTGTGTGTAGTAGCGCTATATAATATAAAGTATTAAATAAATTATTTTTAATTAAAATTATCATCACTACTATTATTTTTTCATTACTGCAATTATTATTATTATTGTTATTATTTGTTCTACCTTATACAATTTCTGTCCACAGACTTTGCCTTCAACTTTCTATCTAGCCACAAACACAGGGACTGCACAGATAGAGGGGCAGCTCCACGCTTTTCGCCACTATAAAATAATCAGAAATAGAGGTTTGTTGTTGTTGTTGTTTTTTTTTTCAGTTTTCAGCTCATGATAAAATTATCGTTTTGGTCATGGCCGCGAGGGCCATAGGCGACTATACACCCGTTTACACGTCAGAGGAAAAATGTCAGGGGTCCGATAAAAAGTGGAACGGTTTTGATAATTTTTGCAAATGAACAGTGAACTTTTATCCGTTCCGCGTCCATAAGCGCTTATGGTCCCGTCGTGGAATGGATTCAACTTACCGTTTCAAAACTTACCGAACTACGATCGTCCGGGTGAGTGTAGACCCAAGTAGGAGTGTCGTTGATGGCAGTGACTGACGTTTCTACAACCTGAGCGGAAGTCATCTTCAGAGTCAAGTGATATGAGCCTTGTCAGTGAATCTTATATAGGAACTCTAGTCTTACTTGATTGGTCGGTAGAAACGCGATGTTATTGGTCTGTCAAGTGACCCGTGATGTTGTTGGCTGAGAAGACTGTGATTGGCGCGGTTCGATCCGTTTCAGTGTGAAGGTCTCTCGTTGTTTATCTGTTCTGTTGGTTTCGTCAATAAGTCGTTTGTAAGGTGCGGGTAGTAGTTGACAACGGTTAAGTGGGGTTTGTTCTAAGTTAGTAAACTAGCTTTCTAGTGTGAGTTGTTAATTGGTAGGAGTTAGTACAGTATGTTACACACTTAGGGGAGTCACATTTCTTACTCTTTATTTGCAAAAATTGTTGAAACCGTTCCACATTTGTCGGACCCGTACCATTTTTTCCCTGTCGTGTAAACACATCCTATGGCCCAAAAACCTAAAAGAAAAATGAGTGCGACCCCTATTTGCTGTAAAAATCTGTTCCTGATTCTGAAAATTGGCAGTGTAAATGATGTGCTAATAACTGAACGGAGCCTCAAGGTCATTTTTTTTCATGAGCGAAACCTAATTGTTACCTGTGTAAACGGTAAAAAAATGTTCCAGACCACTTTTTGACGGGTCCAGACCCGGTTTTCTTTGTAGAGTAAATGGGCCTCAAAGACTGATTCCTTGGCCCGAAACACATTTTAAAGGATTTGAGTCTAAACCATAGTGGAAAACAAATTACATTCCATTCTGCTTCTCCACATTGTGAAAGCCTAATATAATATTACGATCTCTATCAAATGGCTTTGAAAAATCTAAAAAATTTCAATAAACCCGGGGTAATTTCTGCACGGTGAAAAGCAAGACGAATTCTATCCGTAAAATCAAGGATAGCCATTGATGTAGCTCGTCGTTTACAGACGTTTTACTACATGCTGTTCTCTCCTATAGTGAAACCTGACCTTGGAACCTTTTTGAAGAGATGCCTAGTTCTTTTGTCCATCCCCTGTCCAACCAGACACGTTAATGTCATTGTATGCGCTAAATTGTCGTTCTCTTCTGTTCCCAAAGAATCCAAACAAACAAAACAAAACAAATTGTCTAAAATAATCAGATGCGCATGCGTAAACTCTGTGTATTCCATTACATAACCAAAAACCACGTACCATATGGAAGACAAAATTGCTACGCTGTCAAATATATAATCGATCGAAGTTATAGCTGGAATGAAACTGAGCTGCGAGTACGAAAGTGATCTGGCGGTTATGACGGTGATCTAGGAGCCTACGCCTAGACTGGTAAAAGCGATCCGCGGGCTGAAACCTCTGGGTATATCTACGCTTTAATTAAAGTCCAGAGGTACCGCTACTGGTTTTATTTTCTTTTAGGTATTTAGTGTGCGCTAACTGGTATGTTAGCTACTAACCCACTCACCCTCCCCTGGGAACAATATCGCGTGGCCATCATAATGCCCAATGTCCTTTGCGGCGATCACAATCGCACATGTGCTCGTGAATATTTTTCTCAGTGGGATGTGTTTACAGTAAGTGGTCGCCATTCTTCAGTGAAAGCATTTGAAATCTGTTGAAGAATGCCACATACTTTTTAGGTATTTGTCATCGTTTGGCGCCGTTGCGGCATACTCGCCACCGAATGTGAGCCGCGCCCGATCAACTTGTAAACACTGGTGTGAGGTAAGGCCAGCTGACTTGTTGTTTTGTTGTCTGCACCGATTTTATAACTGAAAATTATGGTTGAAATTTGATACAGCTGGACTATTTTTAGGTTTCCTCAAACCTTTTAATAATAGTAAATGGGGATCAGCTTGCTGTTTTGGTTGTTTAGTGATTTAATAATAATGCATCGTTCAATTCTACCTACCCCGGGGGGCACACCCCCAGGGATTTGCAGTTTTTTCTCTTTCTTTTCTCTTTTAAAAAGCTTATTGTGCACAGTTTTTATTGTTGTTCTGTATAAACAACCATCATATGTTAATCTAATTACCAGTATAAAAATTATTTGATTTTATTTGAAATGGCTGAGAATATTTTTGTTTTCAACTCTGTTGTGGACATTACAAAAAAATAAACCAAAGATTTACAGGCTCACTTGATACTTCTATTCCTGTGAATTCACAGCAGAAACATTGATACTATGACAATGAAAAGAATTGAGGTGGATAACAGTTTTTAAAAATCTGGTTGTTTCTGTTATTTTGTTAGTAGGTTTTGAGCTGGGTGTTAAATTCTTCTGTTACAGACAATTACACAATTTTTGTTACAGACATTACACTGTAAAACACATTTCAAGTGGAATGTTTTGAGTTAATCATTTGGTTATTTATGGACTTATGGTGATTGACAATGTTCAATTGTTAAAAAAAAATTCCAAAAAAGTTCAGATTTCAATAATTTTAGAGCTTTTCTGTACAGTACATGGTTGTGAACTATAGGATTCTTTAGGTCTTTGGATGACCCCATATACAGCATGTTCAGTAGAATTCGGTGTTATTGAGCATGCTCTGACTAGAGTTTCTGCTGTCCCTTGTTTGTCCTCTCTTGATACTGTGCACATTTCCAGTTTTGTTATATAATTATGGCAAAACCCACATTGGAAAGGCTTGTAATTATAGAAAGAGACTCAAAGATGATCCTGTGAAGTATGAGGCATACAAGTCAATGGATAAAAAGAGAAACAGTGGGGAAGAAAGAAAGAGAAAGAGATTCCTGTTGATAGCTTTAATATAGTGCCAGAAAGAGAAAACTAAACCGGAAAAGAGTAAGAAGGTGCAGGTGTCGAAAGAAGGCAGAAGAAACGGAAAAAAGTTATACCAAACCCACAGGAAAGAAAGAAGTTCAACCTGCTTACAAGATCCCTCAGGCACTTGGAAAAGCTGTCATTAGACTGAAGCCAGTACCACCACACAGCCCACGAAAGAGAAAAGCAGTGGCCATGAAATTAGCTAAGTCAGAGGGTATCACGGTGGCTAAAAAGATGGGCATTCAACAAAGTCCAAACTGCATTCCTGCTGAAACAGCACAGATGGTTAAAGATTTTTTTCACCTTGAATCAATCTCGTAGCAAGCACCTGGAAAACAGGACTTTGTAACAGTAAGAAAAGATAGCAAGAAGGAACAAGTTCAAAAAAGGCACCTTTTGTTGTCTCTACAAGAAACATATGCTCCATTTAAGGAAGAGCATTCTTCTGTAAAGATTGGTTTCAGCAAGTTTTGTGCTTTGTGGCCTCAAAATGTTCTGCTAGTGGGACAATACCCACATCAAGCTTGCCTGTGTGTGTATCATGAGAACATTTGCTTGTTATGTGATTGTTTGTCCAATAGCATTCCCTGATTTTCCTACTTATTCAGGGAAATTTGTTGATTCTGAGAGTTGCATGTGTGGGCAGTGTAATGAATGCCTTAGCCCTGTGTGGCTTAAGTCTGTTTCTGAAGAAGATTTAAGCTTCATGGTAGCGTGGTATCAGTGAGACAGGGTTGTGCAGAAAACAAAGGGAAAAGAGAGCAATTCAACAGGAAAGAAGATGGAAAAGATCTGTAAAGAAGGAACATTAGAAGATGCCTTAGGTTTGCTTAAAGAGAAACTGCCATACTTCTTGAAACATGTATACATCAAGAGAGAGCAAGAGATCAAGAGAGCAGGTGTGCAAGTTGACCTCTCCGAGAATTACACATGCAAACACCAGGATGAAATCAAGACAGCTCACTGGAGCCAGAAACAAGTCTCCATATTCCCTGTTGCCTTTTGGACCATCAGTGATGATCAGAGGCACCAAGACATGTAGTTCTCATGTGTTTGTCAACTGTCACAGATGACAGAAATCATGACAAGAAGGCTGTTGCTGCCTTCATGGACAGGGTATTTAAAATCCTTGTTTCAGAGAAAGTAAAACGTGTTCATGTGTTCTCGGATGGACCTAGCTCTCAGTTAAAAATATATATATATGTATTGTAGCTGATTAACGCGTAATAGTTAACAGTGATTACATAACTTCCGTTGTGTTACGCAAGGATCATAAGTACAATAGATCAGATTAGCCTTTTCAATAGACACGTGCTATCGGAACGAACAGAGCGAAGGATAGATTTTCTCAAGAAAGATCGAAAGAATAAGAGTTAAGATTGGAGAAAGAGGTATGATTTGTAGTTTATTTGCCTGCTCGATTTAGTTGTTTGAGTTCGATATTATTCCTTGTATTGTTCGTGATTCAAAATATTTAGTAATTTCCTAGTATTATTCTAGTAATTATCTTTTTACGTGAATCAAGCAAGTAATTAAAGAAATTGGTTAGATAGTAAATCCTCATCCAACAAATACCCGTTCGGAGCAGCAATGGAATTTTAGCTAATGTTTGAAGACCTCCGTCCATTACATACATACATATATATATATATATATATATATATATATATATATATATATATATATATATATATATATATATATGGTGAACCTTTACCACCAGCTGAGAAAGAATGTGGAGTTCACGTGGAACTTTTTTGCAACTTCCCATGGGAAAAGCACTGTTGATGGTACTGATGGCACAGTGAAGAGAGTTGTATAATTAGAGAGCAGTATGCTCTAGGAGGGTCCCAGTTGTTGCTGATGCTCGAGGTTGCATCTGAGTTATTTAAAGCCGTAAAAGTCAGTTTCGACACCTCAGCAGAACTTAACAACTCTGCTGATTTGCTTCATCCTAGCACTTGCTTTAAAGACTCAGCTGCTATCCCTGGTATATCAAAATACCACTGTATTGAGCCCCTAGAGAATGGACTGGTATGCTTTCACATTCATTCGTCTCAGGCAGAGTATGTTGAGCATGGAGATTCACGCAGTGATGACGATTATCTATTGACGATTATCTATTAAAGCTTTTCCAAGCTTTCTCAGATTAACCAGGTCAGGAAAAGTTTCGACAAGGAAACTCTCCAGCTTCTGATAGAATCAGTCGTCTTCAGTAAAATGCTGTACTGTTCTTCTGTCTGGTCAAACACCACAGTGCAGAACATCAACAAAATACAGTTGATCCAAAACTTTGCATGCAAGATCATCACAAACTCAAAGAAATCCGACCACGTGACACCATTGCTACGTCATCTGAACTGGCTCCCTGTTCGAGAACAATTACAATATAGAGACTCAATCTTAGCATTCAAATGCATAAATGGTATAGCTCCACAATATCTCACTAGCAAATTCAAAAAGCGTCCAAAAATCCACACACGGAACGCAAGCACTATACAAATACCACTCTTTAGAACAGCAGCAGGTCAACGTACCTTTGCTTATAGAGGCGCAAAAATTTGGAACAACCTGAACGCTGATGACAGAGAAAACACAAACCTTCGTACATGTAGCTTCAAAAAGACTTTGAAAAGCCAATTGTTGAACTCGTTTCTTAAGGACTCCAGCATTTCTTAGGGACTTTTATATCATTATTATAAAACTCATCATAATTTTAATATCAGTCATTTTATTTTTATATTAGTCATTTTATGAAACATTTTTGTAAATAGTATCTGAAAAACCATGATGGAAGATCCTATTAAAATTAAATAATAAAAAAATATAAAATAATTAAATAATTATGTCACAAGCAGAGAGTTTGAAAGTGCTGACGTCGATGAGAGCTGCTACAGTAATGATGATGATGATGATGACAACAATGATGAGGATGGCAAGAAGCCGATTGCAACTAGGCTTAGTGAAGATGATGACAGTGATGAAAATGATGACAGTAATGAAGTGAACAACAACAGTGCAAGAAGAGATCAAGACAGCAATGCATCGAATGCAGCAATAAAAGTAGAGCATTTCCTACCAAAACATTGTCAACTTCTCTTTGATGTTTCAAAGCCCTTCCAGCTCCCTTTCCTCTTACAGGACAAGGCAGATGCTATTGCAAATGGCATTCTCCATTTATGGCCCAAGTATTTTCAGTAGCTCTGACATTGAGGCCTTGTTAGGTGGAAGCTCAGTTGGAAGGGAAAACTGGCTTACTAACTTTGTCATTGATCAGTACTGTGATCTTTTGAGAAGTGCACACTCAGAGGAAGATTTCAAAATCAAGACCATTTCCTAGGAGAGATTTGAGAGGTCAGTTGACATCTTGCCTGCAAAAAAAATGTGGAAAGAAGAAGATCCATTGTGTTCTAAAGATCTTATCTTTGTCCCCTGTAATTGCGATGTTCATCGTTACGTCATCTATTGTTATTAATGTACCAACCAGAGGTTGATTGGCCATCGAAACAAAGGGTTCTTTTGTTCCAGTGGTTGACAAATTTCAATATCAAAAGAAATGTTTGTAAACAGTGAGTAGCGCTATTCCTTTTGGCCTGAGCACTGGTTCTCTCCAGTAGTGATGCCAAAGAAAAGCAAGTGCTGGCTCTTGACAGCAAGGCAGGTGATTTCCTCAAACCCACTGTTAACTTATATGCTCTTTGTAAGACGGGTTCCTTCCTGGCCGACTTGGATGACAGTATCGATCCGAGTGAGGGGAGTTTCTTCTCAAACAGAAAGGAAGACCTTCCACAACAGCCAAACCTCTCTGACTGTGGAGTTTGCACCTGTCAGTTTGCAAGATGCCTTTTCTCTGAAAAAAAAAGTTAGTGCATATTCAGTGAATATCATGACAGCATTTTGCAATTCAGAAAGTGCATGATCTTGGAACTGCACAAGCAAGCTATTTTCACGCCACCAGTGGATGATATAGAATGTGAAAAGTACTGTGCTGAGGAGTATGAAACAAAGCTTTATATTGGCAGAACAATTAGAGGCGTTGAAGGTAAGGTTGAATTGAAATTTCTTCACCAAATGGTGAAAAAATTCAAGTGGCCTCTGAGGAATGATAATGACATTTCCTACAAGAGAAGAGTTTTCTATGGCCCCATGGTGCTGACAGGCACTGGACGTTTTGAAATTCCAAGCCTTTGTGACATAATTTGAGAAGTCGTTCAAATATCTCAGGAAACAAAATGTTTTCAAGTAACTGACAGAGTTACTTACAAAAAAAAAATGTTTGACAGTAATGTAGATTGCATTGATGGTGAACTTGAATCAGGATTTTGAACTTCTTGTCTAGAGCACTTTTCATTGACTCTTAAGCCAGTTGACACTTGAGAATTTACTTTTGGCTGAACTAAATGTAAAATTATGTATTATCAGTTATTGTATTATAGTGCAATGGTGTTTGAAAGTTGAATTATTGATTGTACATTGCATAAAGTTTTAGTTTTCTAGATAATAATATTATACTTGTATAAAATTTGTAATCTTCAGATATTTTTATAGCAGACAATTATCCAAAAAACATTCTATTCACTGTTGGAATTTACGTTTATAAAACTTTTTCTTAGAAATTCACTGTAATGGATCATTTTGTTGCTGCTACTGTTCTTATTTTTTAATCTGCTTTTTTTTGTTGCTGGAACAGGCACCTTTAACATTTTGAGTGTTGAATTTGAGATCCTGTGGCCTATAAAATGATTACCCAAAAGAATTACTGCTATTTAAGTGTGTAGTTAACAGTTTTGTTATATTTTTATGCATGCATTAGCCTTTTTCATGCCATTGCAATGTCCATAACGTAATGTCCATAACGAAGAGTAGGTCTTGTTTTTTTCTGGTGTTTTTCCAGGATACTAACAATTTACAGCACTTATGTTTGGGTCTCTAAGAACTAAAAAAGGAACCAAGTTAACAAAAAGATCTGGCAATTATTTTAAGAGAAAAAGGGGAAAGGGCCCCTTTTTGTTACTGACATTATGTAATGTCCCAAACAAAGTTGTTACTTTCCCTTATTTGTGAAGTACATCTGATGTGCAACAAATCTTGTCTGCAAATTCAGCTTTGTGTTGAGTTCATTCAGCTTTGTCTTCTGGGCAGGATTTTAGGAATAAATGTGCCTTAGCGTAATCATTTGAAATCTGTCACCATGCCAGCCATTTTGACACACTTTTCATTGATCAAAAATGAAGAGCCTCTCTTTCATTATTGACTGCGACCAGTTGGCGCAATCGAGAGTGCACTGGACGTTCAGGCGGGAGGTCGTGGTTCGAACCCCGACCGGACCAACACTCAGGGCCTTGAAATAACGGAGGAGAAAGTGCTGCATTTGTAATTACATCTGCATACGGTCAGACTTGCTAGTCTTCTCGGGTAAGGACGATAAGCCGGAGGTCCCGTCTCACAGCCCTTGTTCATTCACTCTGTGGGACGTTAAAGAACCCACACACTATTCGCAAAGAGTAGGGCAAGCTGTACCGGGTGTTGTGGTATGACCTTTGGGGGGGGGAGTTGGGGCACCTTCGTATGGGACTTTGAAGTCCTCCTGTGCCCTTTCGCTCTGGGCAACTGTAAATCCTGCCCAGTAGAATGCACCATAAACCATAAACCATGCTTGCTGCAAGGCTAACTTTCAGAATATTATTTTTAGACAACTTAGAATTTCTCCTTTCCAAAAATCCATGGTTAGGTTTAAGATGAACTGTTTTAAATGTCAGCAATTTAAGGGGTTCCAAAAAAGTCAACCAGCCCACTGAGCTGCAGCTTAAACCCAGCTTCTGTTGTATAAAGCCACTTGATAGCATTGGGATGTCCCTTGCATTGAATGCAAGTCTATCACAGGGTTAACTTAAAAACCCTGGCAAAGAAAGACAATGGAGCAAAGTTCCTTGACCAAAGAAACAATGTAACAGCTGCAAGTTCACCTTGAGCCTGCAACATTCAAATCAATAGTCCAGCATGCTAGCCAGTCATAGTACACCACTTCTCTGTAACATCATTTTTACTGTGATTCTGCCACTAATTATCATTTTGTTTTCTTGTTATTTTATCAGACTGGTGCCATTCATACAGATAATTATCATGACGGTCACCTTACTCTTGGCTCTGTAATACCGTTTTGGGCTGTAAATCTCTCCTCTGTGACTGTGATGAGTTCACCAAAGAGTACTACAAGTCAAAATATGGAGTTCGTAAGTAATATTCTCACATGTTTTGCCTTTAATTTAGGGTGATGTTCCATTGACCCTTTTCTGGGATAAGAATAAAAGGAACAACTAGGTTTTTCTTTGGGAGTAAATTTAGGAAGATTTCTCTACAGCATGTTGTCTGGAAATTATGCTGAAAATCTCTTTTGAGTTCTGATAACATCAGAATTCTCCTAGGACTTATTTTTAGGTGTAAATCGTTGTATTGTTATTCCAGAATGAGGCATGTCAAACACACCATTACGTGAGCTGGGCCAGCCCAGCTCAGTTTGCTGAGACCCCGGCTCACCAGTCAAACTCACTAAAAATCAGCTTTGCCATTTAATGTACGACAGATGGGCTGGCCTGGTTATCCGAGATCTGGGTATCGTGAGGCAGGGATCCCAGCTAGCCAGGCAGGGATTTTTCCATGTAATCGTGTTCATTGGGCCAGCCTGGTTAGCCAGGCCAGGTATTTCTGACCACTTTACTCCACTTTAGAGCAAAAGTTTTGAAACTTTTGTTGGCTTAAAAAAAAACATTAATTTTGATCATTTCTAGACGGAATTTCCTCAAGCAAATGTTCGCTTTATGCTTCCCAAACTCAAACAAATCTTAGACCACAAATGTGAGCAAATCAAATTTCCCTCCAAAAAGATGGATGCTTTGCAAAATGTTAACTATTTGTTGATGGCAACTATCCACTCTTCAGCCCAGCATCTCTGAAAGGTTCCAGTAGATCTTTGGGCAGGTCTTAAGGCCAAAGGACTCCATGATGAAGCTGCATGGGATCTCATTTGTTTACATCTGCATTCTCTGCAACTCTGAACTTCTTAAGCTTTTCAAAAACTGTCTTCAAGCACACAACAAGCAACCTGGAGAAATAAGCCTTATTTGGGGTTTACTCGACCAAAGATAGCGTGGGGTTTTTCATTTACAATCGCTGGTTTTGCTGGATCGTTTGACTTGTTCATTTCGTTAGCCATCATTTGATAAAAATTTAAATTTAAAAAAACAATAATAATAACTCTTATCCATTTTGTCAGGCATGTAATCTGTCGGCCGTAGGCAGTGTTTTACAAAATCGGAACTTCGGAAGTACTGTAAAAGCAAATGTTTTTGTTGAAGAGCATGACCGCTAGGCTTCTACACAGATCTTTTGCTTGGCAGGTCAGTGATTGTACATTCATTTACTTTTTGTATGTAATTGTCTGTTCCTTTGTTCCTTAACTGTCTGTGACATTATTAAATCTCGGGGTGTCTCATAGGAGCTGTTAGAGATTACTTCTAATGTTCACATTTTGTTTTTCTTCACTTTTAGCAAAGAACTGGTCCCCAGGAATTGCCTTCCTTAGTATGCTATGAGGATCTTTTACAAAGCCTCCTGAAAGTGGAATAATCCTATGTGTACAGACCAAGAACTTATGAAGATTACACTAAAGAAATTTTTTTCTGCGGTGACAGTTCCATGTCCTTTAGAATTCAGTGAGAAGGAGATTATTTTCCGCTCTTTGAATAATGAACTGTTTGCCATGGTATTTTTCCTTCAAAAAAAAATAAAGAGAACTTAAGGATGTACGAGAGTGTCATATTTAAATTGTAAATACCATGGTTCATATTGTTGTGGCAATGTACTTTATATGGAATAAAAACAAACATACAAACATTTATCACAGATGTGTTTATGGGATATGGCCAAATACTTTGTTGTTAAAAATAACCGGGCAACCATGAGCCCAGCTACAAAGTGTGCATGTCAGTTTGGGAGGTCAAATATTTTCCAAGTACGCATGCTCAGAACTAAAAACTCCTTGTTGTTGTGTGACTACCTCTTGATTCTAAGGGGGCTTTCCATTTGACAGAATTGACCGGCCAGACCAGGCAGTTGGCTAGGCTAACTCAACAACACCTTCAAAATAACACACTTCTCGAGCATAATATATACTCCTCTAAAAAAATCTGACTGTATCATGCAACTGGTTGTTCAAATTGTTGCTTTTTTGTTGGAAACTGACCGGTCAGGCCAGCCAGTTCTGACAAAAAGAAAACACTCCAAGATTGCCATTAACACAACAAGGTCAGCCAACAGCAGTTAGAAAGGCGTGATATTGGGAATGTTAGGGATATGGAACAAACACAATTGGATCACTTAAAAGAGTTATTGAGAGACTGGCGCCAAGTCAGGGCAGTTGCTGGGTTCATACATGCCATAAGTCTTGCATGCAGCTAGACAACATTAACTCACCAAGTTATATCATACCAGCATTTCCGTTGGTAGGGAACAAAAATTTGGCACTAGTGACAACTGCTTGCAAATTAAGCATGTCTACACACCAGAATTGGAAGGTCAAACTATTCGTGAAGAAAATCAATTAAAGCAGTCCCTTGAGTGTTTTGGGAAAGATTTATCACGGCCCTGGTCTGTCAAGCCATCAAGGGAGGCTTGTTTTCTCTAAAAGAAGCCCTGTCGTTTTCATTTTAATTAATAAGACGTTTTGAAGATTTCATCATTTTACTACAACTACCAGAATCCTTCAGGTCGCACTTTCCATGGTAATTGGCTCCTTTGTCATGTAAATCCCATTGGGATTGCAAAAGTTGATTAAGGTAGAAAAAGCAAAATGAGTTTGGTAGGTGGGTCATTCTCGATGAAACAAGCTAACAAGTTTTTCTTTGTTTTACGTCATCCTTGAGTTTCACAGGCTCCCCCCAAATGAGACGTGGACTGTTTCGTTTCCTTTCGTTGCAATACACAATGATCCTGGGGAGTGGTGTTGTGGACAAGCAGCGAGGCTTGAGTGTAGGAATACTCGTTGTGGTGTTGCAGTTGTGTCTGGGTAGCGGGTAGTGCCTGCTTAGGCAGCACTACTTCAGGGAGTGTCGACCCTGCCCACGCTAGACACGGGCTTAGCTGTCAGTTCTGGCTATAAGGAGCAGTTTGAGGCTCTCAACGGATGAACGCATGCCTCTTAGATTAGGATGTTAAGGCGATTTTCGACTTAGTGAATCCTCGGCACCTCTCTGAAACCTCTACACGACTTGCAGTCTTCTTGAGAGGTCAAGAATTAATCGGAATTGCACACCCCACTCTGCCGTGATAATCCAGTCACGTGCAGGGAAGCCACGGGAAACTGATCGGAACTGACAGCACAGAATAGCCCTTTCGATTGACGACAGGCGACAGGTGACAGTTGCAAGCTCTTTCAAGCCTGCAGACATGCGGAAGGTGCAAGGTGTTGGCTGGAGACTCACCCCAAGGCACAGGATACTAGAGGTACCTGTTAATTTACTTTAGTTGCATCGCAAGTTAATTAAGTTGTGGTGCATCGCATTAAAGACCTAATAACATCTATGACCAAGAAAGTCAAGCAATTTATAGGTATATTAAACATGTTTAATAATCAGTGTATGGGATAATTGTAGTGAAGCTAAACTTGGTAGTCTAGAGAAAATTGAGCTTAGTGCCGCCAAACTAATATTGAAACAGGAAAAACGTAACGATTTCTAATCACCCTCTTGGAAATCCTGTTGGAAATGTATACGTTATCTTTACTAAAGGAGGCTCCAGACAAATAATAAGCAGCTTATGGAATGTGTCCTGATACAACAACAGTTGTTAAGAAATTATGTTATTAAGAAATGTTCTATCGGTACTTTACGAAATATGAGACAGTTTGAAATCATCTATCGAGAGACCAATCTCCAACCTTGGAAGACTGTTGTCTGTAAAGTTAGGCCTGCAATTGCCTTGAATTCCTGACATCAATCAAGACCGTCGATGGTACTCAAAGACAATTTTTAATGCAAGATCAAGCTTACGTTTAAACTAGTAGAGAGAGTGAGGCTTCGTGCTTTTGACTTCAAGAACGGGAACTTATATGATCAGAAGGTGATCAGAAGGATTCTCTCTTTTAAGATTGCGCTTTGAGATCGCTGTCTTTGATGAGATCGACGAGTACTGGCAAAGTTGGAAGGACCTATTATGGTCGCTGTGAAAGAACATATACCAATAAAAACAGTCCGCGAGACTAACTCCCCTCATGATAGCTTTGTTATAAATTTCCTTCAAGTCATTAGTAAGATGCGACTTCTTAGAGCTTTCAATGATTACCGTTTCATATTGTGGCACAGCAGTCTTTTTCAGGGTGTCTTAGCGTGACAAGGCTCGCCGCTGCGGATGGCAGTGAGGTTCTCTGCAGAGCCGGTCATGCTGAGTGGAAGAAGCCGAGATTGCACTTGACCGGACAAAGTAGGAAGACAAGCTGGTGGAGCTGGTGAACTCGGTTTAAGTAGCGGACGAGTCCACATCATCACTGGTAGCAAAGCAACTGGAAGAACTCCCCCTTGTGCTGCTACCTTGACGTGGTGGGGGAGCTTGCGAGCCTCAATGACCCTGTGAACTAAACCGGCGGGGGCGTGAGCTCCTGGCAGGTGTAACCAAGCCGGGCAGGTTACAGGGGAGAGGCCAGACAAAGAGCAGCACCTGGTCTTCCAGGGTTGGGGATTCAGTTGGCATGGGCTTAACATCCCCACCCCGGGAAGACAACAGTTTGTTATTAGCACTGCAATGACGCTACCTACAACAACCTTGGGCCAAAGGAAACTCCAGCCAAAACATCAGCACGGTGACAGCTCCAGATTAAAACTGATGTCAGATCGTGAAGACCTTGAATCAGAGTCGTTCCTGGATTGTGATCCACTCTTGAAGCTTTAAATGTCGGTGTCAAGTTTGAAACTTCGAAGCCTTAGACCGCTCAGGCCATCAAGAATTGATCTGCAACTAAGAAGGAGAAGCAGGCATAAAACCACCTGGCGGAGGACACTGATGAAGGAATTGGGAGAGATGGGGCGAAGCGTAGAATCAAAGTTCGAAACAGGGTTCACTGGCGTGTAATGATCGCAGCCTTATTTCTCTGGCGGGCGAAGAGGATCAGGATGAAGTAAGTATTGCTATGTCTTCCAAACTATGCCTTAAAATTGAATCAGATGTGTTTTAGCTGCTTTCAAGATGTGAGCAGTGACGGTAGACACATCACAATCCATTTTACCTCCTTCCCGAGGTTATCCCAAAGTTGTCGACCTTAAAGTACAGTATTTTACGTAATAATGTAGAGTATTATCGTTTGTCTCATGATGTAGTGACTTGAGATGTATATCGTGGCGTTCTGACTGCTTATTGCTAGTCTTCGTCAGGCGACGAGGTCGACTGGTTAAGGGCTCCACCATCTGTAAAGCGTAACCAGTAGACCTCATCGCTTGATGAAGACCAGCTGTAAGCAGTCGAAACGTCGCACGATTTACATCTCAAGTGACTACATTATAAAATTTTCTTCGAATGTCCTTCTTTTCCATCCTTAATAGCCGGGTCCAAACTGTGGACCCAAGGTGTTGCAGGGGAAGAAGTTAAACCAGCGACAGTACTCTCCGTAGTATATGTGGGCTGTTCCAAGAATGGTGATCTTCTGGATGTCACTGGTATTGATGTTACCCAGGATTCTGCTGTAACCTTGTCAAGTCCCAGTGCTCCAATGACCACTGGTATTGTTTCCATCTTCAGACCCCACATCCTGTTAATTTCAATCTCCAGATCTTTGTACTTGATCAGCTTCCCTGTGAATTTCGCGGAGGTATTTCTTTCAGATGGAATTGCCATGCACCTCTTCTCTTTTTTGCCCTTCAAAATAATGTCAGGCCTTTTGGCTTTAATCTCTCTGTCCGTGTCCAACGGCATATCCCAGAGAATGATGACTTCGTTGTTGTCACTCACTGTTGTTGGTTGGTGTTCGTAGTAGTTCTCAGTTGTCTCGATTTTGTAGCCTCTGCAGATGAGACAATGCCTGAGACAATGTGGCCAATGGATCCTTCAAATTGTCCACAAATCCAGCATTGAGGGTCAGTTCCATCTTTGATGATATGGGAGATATGATGATGGTTATAGGATGATATGATATGGTTCCATCATCAAAGATGGAACTGACCCTCAATGCTGGATTTGTGGACAATTTGAAGCATCCATTGGCCACATTGTCTCAGGCTGCCCGGAATTAGCAGAAACTGAGCACATCTCCCTGTATAACAAGTCAGCAGCATACATGCATTGGCGGAAGATGGCGATAGCATCAAGTAGCGGTGCTGTGCTGCAGTATTTCTTAGCCATTGATTTGTTTTCTGTTGATCCACGTCTGCGTCTTCCAACCGTTTTGGTTACTTTCCATGCATTATCTTTTCCTCCCAAGATTGCTTTAGTTGTTGTTAGCCACGGTGTTTTGCCACTGATTTTCTTTAATCGTTTGGCGAAGGCGGTTGTCAGCTCGTTTTCAGTTTGTGGATTTTTTGAAATTCCAAGCTCCTTACAGAATCTAGCAGCACCTTTCAGGACAGGGTAGATTTTCTCCCACTCAATACAATACAGTACTTTATTGACAACTCCCCATAGGGGTTTTTCGTGATCTTTCACAAATTGGAGGAGTGGGTCATTTGTTGATGTCAAATATGCATTCAGCTCTATTGTAGTGGTTTTAAGGGACAATTCGAGTTGGACTAGGCCTCGCCCTCCTGATCTCCTTGATAGGTAAAGCCTGTGAACATCTGCTTTGCATGGGGTGGTGCATCTTAGCAATGGTCAGCATCTTTCTAGTCTTAGTGTCCATACTTCTGACATCACTCATTTCCAGTTTATAATGTTAAAGCTGCACGTCACAACAGAAATCGCTGAGGTGTTAATAACTTAACGAATTTGTTAGCTGCGTTGAGTTCGCTCCAAAGCACCATACGTACCTTCCTGTAGTACACTTTCTTGATCTTATCCTTCATAGCTGAGTGTTGTATGCCATCTCTCTCATTTACGCCCAGGTACTTGTATGAGCTTTCTTGTTCTAGCTCCTTGATCACAGTGTCAATGTCAGGGTTTAGGTCTGTGGTTTTGGTCAATCTCCCTCTCTGGAATGTGGCTTTAGCGCACTTATCAAGTCCGAACTTCATCTTGATATCGTCTCTGAAGGTCCTGACAATAGTTAGTAGACCCTCTTATTGATGGTCTTCTTTGGTGAATGTTTTGAGGTCGTCCATGTACGTAGAAGAGGTGGTTCAGTTTTCCATTTTGTGACTCGTGCACATAGCAGCTGTTGTTTAGTAGATTGCTTAATGGCGTTCAACCAAGACAGAAAAGCAGTGGTGATAGCGAGTCGGAACGCTATCGAACGCTTTCTTATAGTCGATCTATGCTGTCGATAAGTTCTTTCTCTTCGATTTAGCCTCTTCCAATGTGGCTTTGTTGATCATTTTGTTGATTTGTTATTATTATTGTGACTACCAAAATGACGAACTAAAACCTTTCAGAAGAAAATGGAGATTAATTCAATACCATTTGAAAGTCTAAGTGTGGTCAGTCCTTGACGTTGTGTCAATATCAATGTAAGCAAAGGCTAAATCATACGTTGAAGATGACAAATTTTGGTCGATTTTTGGCACAAAACTTTCTCTGCTGTTTCTAACATTTTATTGGTAATGTGCCCTAGCATACAATCTTGGTCTTCTTGATCAACCAATGACCTTCTATCAATCTCTGAATTATCTTGGTCTCCCAGAGACAAAACCATAAATTCATTACAATACATTAGTGTGGCTAAGGAAGAAGATTGCAACCGAGACAGTTTCCTTGTAACTGAGACCATTTGAGTGCTTCACTAAGATACAGTTTTTATGTGATTCTCCAGTTGCAGTTGCATGCTGATTGTCACCTTCGTGTTTTGACGGTTGCCACTGGCTTTGTAACACTGTCATTTGTAGAGAAAATGCGTAAGGATGCAGGGAGCTTACCTTAAAGGTAAGAACGAAGGTTACCACCAGTGAATCTCAGGGGGTCGAATTAATTTTTGCATCGAGCAAATTCGGCTGTTGTTTTCGGTGACATGTACTCACAGTGAAAATACGCAGTAAAATGAAAATTACACCAGACCAGAATGTTGGCTTATTCTTTAGAATAGCGGTGCCAAATAAAATTCAACGATATGTCAGCTCCATGGCAACGCCAGAAAATTACCTTTACAACAACGAACAGCTCATCTTTTACTTATCTCATTTCAAAGTACAGCGATGTTATTACCACTCGTACTCAAAAGAACGAATACGGGCCGCCCTCGAATAGACGCCATAGCAATATAAACAACTATGCGGCGTAGTAAAATGTAATCTCGGGAGATATTTACAACTGTGGCTTCATTTTCAGGAACCTTGCAGTTGGCGTGTATGGAACTAAAGCTGGTCTGGTGCCGCGGAACAATTGCCGCACCATACATAATGCTGGTAAGAAATAGAGCTATAAAGACTAGTCATGTAACCATTCTCAAGTCCGGCGATGCCCCATATCAGGCAAAACTAGTCTATGGTACGACTGTCGTGTAGTTGTATTGAATTGAGCCGGTTGTGTTATTGTTTGAGGGCTAAGGTCCTGAATTGGCGAGGGCCAAGGTCAGACGATCACTTAACAACTTTTAAGAAACGAGCAATTGTGTTTGACGCAAGCGGGGTTTGGTAAATGCCTAAAGAAAATAGCAAAGTGATTGAACGGTTATAACGAATCTAAGAGTGAAACGACGAGTACAACGTAATAACGAGCGGTATACCGAGTGATAACGAGGACAGAAAACACTTACCAATTGCTGGATTAGGATGGATAGCGAGTGATACAATGAAAACGATTTCGATATATATGGAAAAATTAGCGACATGAATTTACATATGGTGGGAAAACTACGGTGTGAAATTACGACGCTAAACACAAGGCTAACACATGGAACAGTGTTGATTACCCCCCTCCCCCCCAAAAAAAAACAACAACAAAATAAAATAAAACCGTAACAGGTCCAATACTATATTGGGTCTAACCGAACATTTACTCAGCCAGGCAAGTCTTAGTGGAAAATGAGGTTAGCGTAATAACATTTGGCCGATTTTGAAACTTTTAACTGATAAATGGGATAAGTTAACGCCGAAGGAAAGGTGATGTTTTGCCTTGAAACGTAACAATTGGATGGCTTGCTAAAACAACAAGAAGACAGTAGAACGTAAGCTATCGTTTAGCGTAGAGTGTTTTCATGTGACGTCACGGCGGCCATGTTGAGGTCCTAAACCTATCCTCCTTGAATTGAACTAAATTCTTATGCAAACAGTTTCTTTTGTTTTGGTCAAAAAAACATGGCGGCTGATCACGTGAGTGTCCTTGTGTTTGGTGTTATTTATTCTGGTGATCTATCGTAGAATTCTTTACAAAAGTCAAATTTAACATTGCTTTTTGGTGTTTTAACAGTTGCCTGTTGCCTGATTCTGGAGTTTGTAAAGATTCTGCTGGCAAACACGCACCAGAAGGTAAAAAATAGAATAAATTTACGGGATGGTAACTCTTGCAAAAACAAAGATAATGCAATAGAACGTAACAATAACGAGCTATTGTTTAGTTTGACACGTTTGCGGCCATTCCATTGTCTTCACCTTAATTTATTCTCATCATTTATTGTAGCATTCGGCACAAAGATTCAATTTTAACGGATATTCCTGTATTTTGGTGTTTTAACAGCTGCCGCCGACTTCAGAACACTGTGGTTTCCAAAGACTTTGCTGAGAAACACGCAGCAGGCAGTTCAGGAGATTCAGAGGTACAAAACATTCCATGTTTTACAAGCTATTCAGCGAACGCACCCGTAAATTCAACCAATCACATTGCAGGATTGTCTTGTAAAAACAAAGACAATACAATAGAACGTGAGAATAGCGAGCTATTGTTTAGTATTGACATGTTTGCGACCATCCCATTGTCTTCGCCCTAATTTATTCTCATAAATTATTATTTTAGCATTCGGCACAAAGATTCAGTTTTAACGGATATTCCTGTATTTTGGTGTTTTAACAGCTGCCGCCGACTTCAGAACACTGTGGTTTCCAAAGACTTTGCTGGCAAACACGCACCAGGCAGTTCAGGAAATGGAGAGGTACAAAATCTTATGTTTTACAAGCTAAATCGGCGAACGCTACCGAAAATGTGGCAGGCAGCAAATTAAACCAATCAGATTGCAGGATTTAGATCACGTGACCAAAATTGACCAATCAGCGCGCTCGAATTTTGCGCTCTCCACTGATGACCACGAATTTTCGTTCAGATCGGCCATCACGTCGGAATGCAAAATTCAAGCGCTCTGATTGGTCAATTTTGGTCACGTGACCCCCAAAAACCCAAAATTCTGCAAACGCTGCAATCTGATTGGTTGATTTGCTGCCTGCCGCATTTTTTAAATTTTTTTCCAAAAAAAAAAAAAAACGGAAAAAATTTTTCTTCACCTCTCCCCTTCTCACTGTTCTTCCTCTCACCTCTCCCTCCCTGTTCTCCTCCCCGTGAGCACCCCCCTCGCTGTTCTCCTCCCCGTGAGCACCCCCCTCCTCGGTATACCGCCCGGCGCCATCTCCCCTTTCAATCTCCCTTTTATTAACGCCCCCCTTTCTTCTTTACTTTTTTTACCACTCACCTTTTTTCCAGCGTTGCTTTGTCTATCTCCTTGCCTATTTACTAATCTATTTTCTATCTCCTATCTCGTAGCACTCACCTCTTGAAGACCCTCCGTTGCTGCAGCCAGGACTTGAACCGGCACCTCTCGCGCTGTAGTCCAGTGCACTACCAACTGTGCCAACCAGACAGCGCTGACAATCATTGGAAAAATTATTCTACTAATGTATTAAGTAGATTTTTGTACCCTCTTATAGTGGAAAAAAATAGGGAAAATCGCTGCGTCTACGTGCGAGCGACTTCTGATTGATCTATTTAATAACTTTTGAGTAACGCCACAGTACGCAATACGGCAAAACTATAGCAAACAAGAAGTAAGCCTTGACTTATTTTCTTAGTCTCGTCATCAGGATGAGGCTCTACCTCTTCACCAAGACGAGGCATTATGCAAATGAGTATAATTTGCATTTTAATGAGTGTAATCAAATGCATTTAGTTTAACTTGCATTAGGGTCCATCAGAACATGAAGTTGCTGCAGCTATTACATGTCTCTGTCTCATTTGCTACGACAGTGACCTTCCCACTTCAACGGAACTTTCAATTGAAATCAAGAGTGGAGTGCAGAAAAAATGATGAGCCTAAAATGAAGGACCAAATCAGTCGTAAAGGACTGTAAAAATATTCAATCACCGAAAAACAAATGACGCTTTTCTTCAATGTGAAGTGGTTGTGTTGTAGTTTTTACTAGTTTTCTGGAGTGAATAACAACGATAACGTGTAATTTTATTCCTTTATTCAATCAACCGTTTCAAGGAAAATTTTTCACAAAGAATGCGATTGAACAGTCTTTTTAAGAATACTTTATTTGAAGCATATACCATTTAAGTTCTATTAATAGGTTTTCTTGTAATATCATCACAAATGTATGAAAATAGAAAGTAAACTGGACGCTGTAAGCCGAATATTCAAAATGAAGTTTTACAGTAACCTCTCTCAATTCTCAGTGCATAAATACAAACAACTTCTTTCCTTTGCTTCGAAGAAAAAAGCCAGTGATTGGTTGTAGTACTTGTTAAGTTTCTTTGTCCTTCAACATATTCTTGATCAGCAAGATTCCGCTTTCACGTCGAAGACGGGCGACCTTTGAAAGAAAACAACCAAAAGCACCATCTGGTCTGCCTTCCGCAACAATGACATTGGCGAACGCCGAAAATCAAGATGAATCATCTAGTTATAAATAGATAGATATAGACTAACCAACCAACCAAACAAAAAACAACAACAACAAAAGAAAACAAGAGCCACCTTAAACGTTTCAACATTTAAGGTGGCTCTCAATCTGCTCCCGTGAATTTTTTTAAACTTTGTGAAAAGTTGAATCTTGACATGCTGATTAGCTTGTCTTTTAGTTACAAGCACTTAAAGCTAAAATTAAGGGTGTTTTTAACAGGTTATGCCATTGGTATGGTAGCTTGTACTGTCAAGAAAATTACCTTAAGTTGTTCACCAATAATTGGGCATTTTCATAATTGTAGTGTCAACTTAAAAAGAGCGGTAGTATTGATCTTTTAAAGGAAAGGTGCTGAAAAATACAGGAAACTGGTGCCAGCCACCTTAAGTGGTATTCCCACAAATTGTTGAAAACATGTTTCCTTCTAAAGGCTCAACGTTAAACATTTGAATTTGTCCAGCGGTTGTTAGCACAGCATCGTAGGTACTTTATGTATCCCTTATTTTAGTGTATTTAATGTTATAATGTAATTAATTGTTATAATGTAATTAATTTGTTATAATTAATTAATGTTATAATGTAATTAATAAAAATTAGTATTATACATGGGTATATAGAGGTATATAAAGGTATGCAAGGGTATATACACTAATTTGTATATATTTTAATTACATTATATCATATTAAATACACTATAATAAGAGATACACGAAGTACCGACGTCATGGTAGGTACTTCATGTATCCCTTATTTTAGTGTATTTAATACTATAATGTAATTAATAGATAGATAGATACATACATACATACATACATACATAGATAGACAGATACATACATACATAGATGCATAGATAGATACATAGATAAATGCATAGATAGATACATATATAGATACATAGATAGATACATACATACATACATACATACATACATACATAGAAAGATACATAGATAGATAGATACATAGATAGATAGATAGATACATAGATAGATACATAGATAGATACATAGATAGATACATAGATAGATAGATAGATAGATACATAGATAGATACATAGATAGATACATAGATAGATAGATAGATAGATAGATAGATAGATACATACATACATACATACATACATAGATACATAGATAGATAGATAGATACATAGATAGATACATAGATAGATACATAGATACATAGATAGATACATAGATAGATACATAGATACATAGATAGATACATAGATAGATACATAGATAGATAGATACATAGAGAGATACATAGATAGATACATAGATAGATACATACATAGATGGATAGATACATAGATAGATAGATACACAGATAGATAGATAGATCTAGTAAGTTATAGTTATATTTACAGATGCCAGGTAAGAGTTTTTTTCAGTTTGTGGTCATTGTCCTTAATGATAGATTGAAAGAGTCTATCAGTTATGTCTTGTCTTCTAGTCGATAGTGGGCATCAGATTTGGCCAAGCCTTGTTCATAAGACAGTTCAGGATGGATTATTCTCATTCCTCTTTTTTGTACAACCTCTAGATCTTCCGAGAGGTATGAGGTTAAGCTGTTATGATAGACAGGGCACGCATACTCGGTTATGGGACGTATACAAGTGCAGAAGAATTGTATCAGTTCCTTAGTACCGAGACAAGATCGTTTTAACTATCGCAGGCAGTATAAACGACTACGCGCTTTCTTGATTACTTCGTTAATGTGGAAGTTCCATTTTAAATCGTTTGATACATAGAGACCCAGAATCTTTGCTTGTGGAACAGTGTCTATTTGCTTGCCATTGATCTTAATAGTGTGGAGGCTGTCGTTGGCTTTAGTAGAGAAGTTGATCCTTAACTCTTTACACTTGCCTTCGTTAAGCCGGAATTTGTCATTTAAAGCGTTTTTACCAAACACGTCTACTGCACTCTGTATAGAGCTGGGCTGGTTCTTTGCAACTATTTCACAAATTGGGGTGTCATCTACGTATTTCCATATTTCAGTGTCCGGGATATTAAGATCGTTAATAATCATAATGAACAACCAAGGTCCCGTTTTTTGGTGCCTTGAGTTACGCCGGCAGTGACTGATGCCCATTCTGAGTAAAAGTCTTTATCCGATCTCGACACGCTGCATGCGATCAGTTAAAAACTCCACGATCCAACGAACAATTTGTTCATGAAAGTTGTAAGAGCGGAGTTTTCGAACAAGAATGTGATGGTCGACAAGGTCGAAAGCCTTTTTATGTCAAAGAGGATTACTCTTGCTGTCGCTCCGTTACCATCTGTACCGCCATTCCAGGAGTGAATCATGCTTATTAGGGCCTCAGTTGACGAAGATGGACGAAGATATATAAATTAGTACGTATACTCATGCATGCCCCTCTATACCCTTGTACACCCTTCTATACCCCTATATACCCTTGTATACCCCTGTATACCCACGTACACTCTTGTATACTATACCCCTGTATACCCCTATGTACTCGGGTATACCCTTATAATCTCTTGTATACCCCTTCATAACCAACCCATTCATTTTCACGCCATTTTATTAGCTACTTTACATCACGTGGTGTCAAATAACAGGACCGTTATCACGCAATAACCCCCATCTTCGTCAACATTTGTCCAGCCAGCTCGAGAGTTTCAACTTTTCAGCTTTATTATTTTACGTGGAAGAAAAGCAAACTCTTTTGTGGAGTCCTAGAAGATGGTCGTAAATGCTGTTCCAGAAAGCACAAAAGAGACAACAAAATATGCTGTCAACATATTTGAAGGCTTGCTGGCATGTCGGGTGATTAGATAATGTCCTTGGTTGAGAGATTGTCCTCAAAATTTCACATTTGCCCGCGAAGCTTTGCTTCTTCGCCAAATATTCATGTTTCGGACAATCTCTCAGTCGCGGACATTATCAGCCGACATACCAGCCGCCTGAAGGGATTTATTTACTAAATATACCCATGTACATACCCTTGTATACCCTCATATACCCCTACATACCCTTGTATACCCCTATATACCAGTATATACCCCCATATACCCATGTATACCTTTATATACTCTTATCTACCCTTGTGTACCCCTATATACCCTTGTATACTCATGTACACTTTTATATACCCCTGTGTACCCATGTACACTCTTGTATACTCCTTTGCACCGTTGTATACACTTGTAATTGGGTATACCCATGTAATTCTCTTTTTGGTATACACTAATGATTTGCCAAATTACCTCAAACACTCCATACCTCGAATGTTTGCCAACAATACCAGCTTAACAGCCTATGGAAAAAGTATTGATGAAGTAGATAGATTAGATAATATTAGACTGTGGCTACAAGCAAATAAGCTTAGCCTTAATATTGCCAAGACAGAGTATATGCTCATTGGTTCACGTCAAAAATTGGCTAAGCTTTCCTCAGAACCAAATGTCTGCATTGGGAGAGATCAGATCAAAAGAGTCAAAGATACCAAAATACTTGGAGTTTACATTGATGAGTCTCTTGCACGGAGCAAGCATATTGAAGAAATAACTAAAAGGATTTCAGCAAGAATTAGGGCTTTAAAATGGCTCAGGGATTTTGCAAGTCGAGACGTACTTGTTTCAGGTTCTAATGCATTAACAATGCCTCATTTTGATTACTGCTGTGAGTGTCACGTACTGCGTGACAAGGGTGTCGTCAGCACCAATGGAATTGTGGGCCCTTTTGCCATGTAGCATGATTGTACCTTTGTGTCTTTTTCGTATGTAGTGTTTGTGCTTGTCGTTCATATTAAATTGTGGATATTGAACTCTTATCTACCCTTGTATACCCCTTTGTACCCTTGTATACCCCTATATACCCTTGGCTACCCTATATACCCTTGTATACCCTTGAATACCCTCATATACCCCAGTATTCATAACCTGTGAATGATTCCAGCCCCCAATCTTGTTTTGTGCAATACTTACACTTCAACTTGTATCCTTGTTACAGTAAATGCCATTCCACACCCTCTACTTGTAACGATTTACACATCTTAAAAAGGTGGTTCATTTCTGTGACTGTAGAATACCCTGCCACATCAACTATTTTCTGCATAGCGGGCTACGCAGTTTACAGAACCTCACTATGCCCTGTTCTTTAAGCATCAGAAAGCTTGATCATGCCTAGTTCCTTAAGCATTGAAAAATTTGATGACCACTCATCAAGGAAACTAAAATAGTGCAACTCTTGACTGTATCTTCCACTGCGTACTGCATACCACGTACCACAAAGCAAACCCCTAAGATACCTTGGACTCTTCAATTCATTTGCCACCATGTGGTGCAAATGTCGGCTTTCTGCCGACACCACGACGACACCATGGTACCACGTACCATGTAGCCACCTTTTTCAGCAAGACGGTCGAAATGGCAGGGTATTATGCCTGACAAAACAAATGATTGTGACCTGAAATATATAACCGTCTTAAGCAGAAATACAAGGACCAAAATCTATCTGTTGCAAGATTTCTCCACTGCTCCCTACATTAATTATACAAGCATATTCCTAGCAAAACTGTATTCACACTCGTTCTTTTTGGAAGAGGGTTAATAGGAATATGCGTGTATAATTATGTTGAGAGCTGTGCTGAAATCTTTCCGTTAGGTCTTCCATCCAACATGTCCATAGCAGCACCAACCCTCCCCCCCTTACCCCCCGCCCCCTAAAAAAACTCTCAAAGCCGTATTCCTATTCCTCTGGGGCATAAACAATCTGTGTTTCAGCAAAATTGACATGAATTACGCACCTAAGCCAAATTTCTTATAGGAATAAAAGTATTCTTGATCTCAGCCCCTCCTTCATGTTTACATTTACGGTATTGCTGTTTCATTGGGCCTGATTAACTAAAATTTCATTTACAGCTTTAAGTCACGTGCTTCCTCATCGGGGGATACGGTATAAGAGGTGATCTCTACCTTTACAGGTTGAAATGACTTTCAGTAAAACGATTCAGAAGCTCAGAACTGAACCAGAACTTACCTTGGAGCCTACAACAAAAGCCATCATCAGCAATTCGATTCTTAACCTACCAAACAAACATGGCGGCTGGATGTCAACACTCGTTTCCAGACTCTGGTACCTAGACGACATTTTCCGCCATCTTGCAGTTCTGGTTTACTTCCGGTCATTTTGCTATGTTTTTGACAAACCAATCAAAACCGTTCCTCAATCGGATCTTTCGAGAGTCGCTCAATCCCGTACCCAGAGAGTACCCAGAGTCCTCAGCTCTTTGGTCAGCGGGTGGGCGCCCGGCCAAAGAGCCCGAGGACTCTGGGTACGAGATTGGGAGTGGCTCCATTCTCGACCCCAGAGCTCTTCCCCTTTGCGCAAGAGCTCTGGGGTCGAGAATGAAATCCCTCGTTTTCGACAAACCAGCATGCGCACGCTTTGTGGGCCGGCCTAGTTTCATTTCACACTTGTCATCTCGTTCTTTTTGTTTAGAGATTGGAATCTCGCAAATTATTGCATCTTCTCATTAACTTCAAATCCAACCCCAAAATTGCATTTTTACTGCCATCTGTCAATCACATTTAGGTCACTGGATAGGCCAATTTACTCTGGATTAGCACTAACATAGCTTCACAGAATTCGGCTGTGGACTGAAAAAAAGTCTGATTACTGAACCAGTATTTTCCCCTCCCAGATGGTGTTATCATGGATGCCACAGGCATACCACATATACAATTTTTTTTTATGGTCTCATAGGTAGTTAGCCATGTGCTTGTGCTTCTCACTGAAGTTAAGCCCCGTTGGCCGCGGTTACTTTTTGGATGGGTGACCATGCATAATATCCGTGTTGTTGACTTGTTCTTGTTTTTTTGTTTTTCCTTTGTCTTTACAAAATCAAACAAGCAACACAGCCGGCAACACCGTTTGTTGATGCTGTACTGAATGTTGACATAAACATTTCTATTCAAGTTTACTTGTTCATATAAACACTAACTGTTGACAGACATTTGTCGATTGACACATCCCACTTGAACGCCTCCAGGCGTCTTGTCTTTCAAAAATTCCCATCTAACCACCAGATACAAGTCAACACATTCAAGGCAGAACAGTTTATTAAACCATCAAGATCATAAACAGAACAGAACAGCATTGATTCGAATGTAACAAAAACTGAACCTCCCAAAATTAGTAATGTTGTATTAAAATCATGAAAAAAAATTACTTTCAAAGACAGTTGGAAAGTGTAAAACAATAAAACAGTATTGGAGTACGTTAAAATAAACTCATTTACGAGACAAGCAAATTAAAGCTAACCTGCCTTTTTTTGTGTGCATACATAAAAAGTGCAAGATAAATGTTTTCGCTATGACTCACTACTGTCATAAGACATCTGCTTTAAATGGAGCATTAAAAAACACAGAGATGAATATCTAGCATAGCCTAACAAAATGAAACAGGTCAAATAATAAACCCTTGTACAAATTATCTGAAACTTAGGAGGGATGTAGCAGTGCCACTGAGTTGTTTTGACAAGAAATAAAATTGCTGGAATTACTGATCTTCACCTCTCTAACAATCTGACTGAAGTGGCCACAACAGACCCTTACTATGGGTAAAAGTAACAAGGAATCAACTGGCAAAATATTTACCTTATCTATTATATTTGATTTTACTTTATTGTAATGAGGTGCCTTAGAGTGTGTTTTTTGGGGATGATACGAAAAAGGATCATTGATCCAAAATCACTTGGATCATGGTGCATGAAAGGAACAGATGAATCCACTATGGGAAAGGATTCTTCGGTTCCTTTGATGCACCATGATCCAAGTGATCTTGGATCAATGATCCCTTTTTCGGATCATCCCAAAAAACGCACCCTTAGTTCACAAAGGAAGTATGTTTTTTAAAGGTCCATCAAACACTCTCACTGTAAACTCAGTAATCTGGTCACCTCAAGCACCCTAATGTAAAACTTGAGGTTCACATGCTTAAATGTGCAAACAAACAAACATTAAATTAAGAGAGGATCAGTGCACACAATGGGCTTTCCACAGAGCCGCCAGATGGAATCACTGTATTCCATCGAGGAGACAACCAAACACTGCGTTTTTGAGTTGCTCCTGTCATCAAAGTTCATCCACCCGGAACAAGCATCTGGTTCAAACTGAAATGGAAAAAAATACATTTATATTTCATTGGTCATGACAGTGTAGACTTAAGCTGGTGACATACGGTTCAACACTCTGCAACATTTGTCACTCAACAAATGTTTGCAGCAACTTGTTGAATGGAATAGAGCTTGTCCCTATTTTCTTTCAACTGCATTCAACAATGTTAAACGAGTTCAATGGCCTTTTTTGGCCTATTTTGACATTCAAAATGACATGACACACCGTTTAACCTTATTTTGTTGTGCAAAAACTGCAACATTTGTTGATTAACAAATGTTGAACCATGTGTCACCGGCTTAAGAATATGGGCACTGGGGTAAATTTTTATTTTGTTAAGCAATGAAGATCATTTCAATGGTATAGCCAAGACAAGCACATTTATATCATTTAAGTGCAGTGATACATGTATCCATTTGTCAACTGAAAGTTAAATTACTGCTTTTTTTTTGTCTGATCTATTATAAAACCAGATTCAAAGATTTCAGTACATTAAGATCTGTAATGCACCTCCTCAATGGAGCTAGAAAATGACAGTATTAGTGCAATACGTATAGCTACAATGGCTGCCAGTGGCCAAAAGGATTGATTTTAAGATTCCTCTTATAACATTTAAATCCATAAATAACAGGGTTAGACTTAGGTTTTTGTGATCACTTTCCAAACAGAACTTCACTGAGGAAAGATTGAAAACAGGACTCGGCCAACAAACAAAACTAATGTAATCAGCAGCAAGAGGCTTTATTGCGACCTAAAATGTTACCAGAACTCAGAGACTTGAGATCATTTTAAATAATGCAGCAGATTAGGCTATTTTGTTAAGTACATGTACATCTCTGCAAGAACATTGGCTGATGGCTGAAAGAAGAGTGGCGGATCACAGATATTTACATGTAGCTTTATGAGAATGACGATGAAAACTGAGGTATTCCATGAATGTGAAGTTACCTCATCTGTGCACACTTCTCCTTCAAACTGTGCAGACACTCAGGCTTTGCCTTCAACAGCAGCTGAAATTGCATTTATGATCTTTTGCATCTTCCTGCTGCTGTCCACATATCCATCACCATTCTGGTAAAACAACAAAGACTTGTTTAAAGACTAGTGTGACTGCTGTTGACTTTGAAGTGGTAGTTTTGTTAAATTTTTATCATGCCACTGTTGACCACAGTGTTTTCCACTGTATGATGACAGCATATATGTGACTCTAAGATGACGGCACAAGGCATGTTTTTGCGTAGTTCGATTTTAAGTGTACTTTTCTTCAGTTTGCAGATCAAGGCCCGGAAAACTTGTGACTATTTTCATTTACACGTGAATTCCTTGGTTAAGTGGCCTTATGTTGTCCAGCGCCTTTTCTATTATATCAGGATAGACGTATTGCTTACATTTCCCAGAATCACTTGCTTGTGGATTGACGTACGTGTTCGTTCAGTACACTCAATCATTAAAAGTAAACATATCTCAAAGACATTGCTATGTCCTGATGCCTGGACACACAGTAAAGACATACAGGTAGGCTCCCTTCAGACACATGATTGGTGATTAATTTGCTGGAATAGCAAACCATGTTCCTTTTTGGTTTGGATATCAACCCATGTCGATAGGATCAATAACTAAAACAATTTTATCATAAAAAAGAGGAAAATTTCTATCTAGACAGTGAGTTCAATCATGAAGCTTTATCATAAGGTTTAGAATCCACTGAGAGTTCACAGTCATCACAGTGATTGACTCAACAATACCAGGGGCAAGAAACCCTCAGCACAGATTTGAGGATTTTTAACATTTATGCTCTCCTTCTGATCTGGCCCCAGTTGTTCGAAAGGTGGATAACGCTATCCACCCGATAAATCGCTACCCAGCGAATAGATGCTAGCAAATCCAATTGAGTTATCCAGTAGATAGCACCATCCATCCATCAAACAACTGGGGCCTGATTTAGAGTTCTCTTTTCCCAAAGTCTCATGTCAGTATTACAAAAAGGGAAGGTACTACAGAAGAACTAGATTGACCATTGCATTAGGACTGCACCTTTTTGGAATGAATAAGTTTCCCATTGACTTTAACTTCCAACCAGCCTGTTACATGTGGTGTCCCTTCACCTACCTGAAATGTCAAAGAAATTCACATGAGCATTAATGTAAGTACACATGTCAAGCAAGTACACAAGCATTAATGCAAGTACAGGCTAGTCTTGATGTGTACAAGTTGAACTATGCACCACCATGAACCACTATGAACCTTTATTTTGCCTGGCATTCTTGTAGAACTCAACCCTGTCCAGGGTGCAAAGAAAATTAATTTTACAGCTTGCCCTTTGGGCAAGCTATAACCAACATCTACTAGCCCGAAAGTCATTTTTACTAGCCCGAAAAAAAATTTTCGCGAGCAGAATGAAAAAAATAATTATTATTTCTTTCTTCGCTTGCCCGTCAGGCAAGTTAAGCACAGAATTCACTAGCCCGATTGCAAAATCCACTAGCCCCGGGCTGTCCGACACGACTTTCTTTGCAAACACTGCTGTCATTTTTGCCCCTCCAAAAGTTGGAACCCCCCATTTTGGAATTTCCTACTGGTCCTTCATTTTTCATCGAAACTTGTCATCTTCATCAATAATGAAGCATTCCTGTATTTCAGCACATACCACTTCAACTTGATCATCATCAAAGTTTTCAAGGATCTTTCTCTCGATCGCCTGAAACTGGAGTCAGTAACGAGAGAACTGGTGTTAGGGTTGATGACAGCATTCATTTGTTTGTTGCCTGTTGAAATAGGGTGTGTGGAGCTGGGTATTGCATTTATACAGTAAGAAGGTCAACTATGCTTCGCTGTATTAATAATGATAATGTATTAATAATGATAATCAGGGTTGAAGTTAGAATTTTGAATAGATGGAAGAATACTTTCAACAGGTGGAATTAATTTAAGTGAAAAAGTCAAATTGCTTGGCTCACATTTTATTTTAGCAGTATAAAGGTCAAAGCTCATCATCACCCAAAATTCTCTTAGGAATAGATGGCGATAACAACAACAATAACTGGGAGGATCATAGCTTCACTTGAAGAATAATGACAATGATAATGATAAACTGATCGAGCTCAAATCAAGCCATTGTTTAAACTTTGTACTCCCCAAAGCTTTTTGGAACCAGGATAATATGTTTAAAAACAAATTAGCATATTTCATAAATAAGAGGCTGAGCATTGTTTATTTAGTGCGTGGGAGGTTACGTGCCTGAGTAACTCAGGTGACACAACAATAACCTCTAAGATCTAAGAGCAAATAATTCTCCTAATTTCTCTAACTGTATTTTCAAATGACAACGTTTCATTTTCTCTTTCCTCTCTTAAATATTCATTGCCACTTTGCAAGTTAAGCATGGCCAGGTCCAAAGAGATGTCACTGCGTCATAGGCAGAAATGATTATTCAAACATCGCAAATGAGAGGAAATTATTCAAATCAACTGTAGCATTAACTAAAGCCTTCAATAATAATACTGAACTACTTTACCTTGTGCCTGTAACCTCATGCACCACTGAAACGAAGACAAAATTGTGTTATTTATGTTAAATTCGCAGTATCAAAAGCCTATCTTTTATGGTGAGTCAGGTTGCTTCAGGCCTATATTGCGCAAGATGGATTTCTGTCGAGGGAATCTGCAGTAGAATGCGATCATCATCGGCTAACTGAATGATTACTTACCAATAGACCACCTTAACCTTCACTGGCATACTGTAAACAAAGAGTCTGTAGGGTTTGAAACTGTTAAAATTTCGAAGAAAGCGCACAACGATAAACTTGCTTCGTAATCCAACACCACACGGACGCAGGTGACACGGACGTGACTTGATATCCCAGAATGCATCTTCTGTTTACTTGGCATTCTTGGCATTTTTATTGGGGGTGAGGGCTGGGGATTGGGAGAGGGGCTTGGAGATATATTTGTACGACTGCTATGTACTTGATATGGACGAAATATTTTTCTGGAACAACTTAAAATGTACAATGATTACAAGTAAACTATATAAAGTTAAAGGAAATTGAGGAAAGGGATGGAGAAGGGGCTTTCTGAAAAGTACTATGCCAGGGTAGGAAAGAAACAAAGGACTATCCCATGAGGCTATAGCGGAGTAATTTTAAAAAGAAAGCGCGCGCGCGCCCCTGTGTGGATTTCATGAATTGTTTTTCTTTTTACAATTTTGTTGATTACTTGAGATGAGCACTCCAAAGGCACGAGATCGTCCGGAAGAAGAGTCTCTGTCTTTGTATGCTGTGTTTAATCTATGGGAACCCCCGAGAAAGTTGAGTAGCTTTAGCAGGTAATTAATCGCGTACCTTTCTGTAGTAGTTCGCAAAATTGAAAATTATTTAATTTAAAATTAGCTTAACTTTGAAATACAAAACAAGGTACATGCGACGTCAAATTAGTGTTTCACTGCTGAAAACGATCGAGAAATCCCAATTGTGAATTTATACAATGTAATAAATTAAGTTGAGGTAAGCTTCAAAATTAAGCTTAGGGTGCTTCACTCACATTTTAGGCTAGAACGGTATTGCCATTCTACTGAAATCAGTTACTGTTATTCTACCTTGAGACATGTCATTTTACTCTTTACAGTGATACAGGAGAATGTAAGAGGCATTTTCACCTCCATTTTGAGCTTCCCTTGCCAAAGCAAATCATAGTTTTTAGTCTTGGAAAATGGGAACCACACTTTAAAGGACAAGAGATTATTGGTGAAGTTTCTATTGATGAAGAAATTCCACCAGAGAAGATAGGCACACTAACAAGTACAAGCAAAGCTCTATGTTGGGAGGATGTTTGGCCCAACAGATTTTTAAAGAAAAGCGAGGAAGTTCTTGAACAGGTGATTTCCCAGTTTACTTGAGGATTAAGTAGCTTCAAATGGTCAACAGGAGGTATCTGGAAAAAAAATAGCAACATGATTGTTACTCTGAAGAAATTAAGGTAGGTTGCCAAATAAATTGGCTTGCTTCACTGAGCATGTGATTTACAAGGACACCTTATTGAAAGTCCTGAAAACTTCCAGACCCCAAAAGCCATTTGTAAAATTTTGATCTGCTTATTCTAAAAAAAGCTGACAAGTTAGGGATAGTACCAGAATCTGATGTAGTTAAGAAAAAAAAACAAAGCTGTAATACTATTTAAAAGTAACCCAAACCTTTTGCAATATTGCATTCTAGTCGAATTTGAAGTGGTAACAAAGTCTCTCCTAGCTGGTCAAAGTAGTCACTTAGACTGCTTCTAGCTACATCACTGGAAGGCAGGCTGCAGGAAATCTTTGTGACATTATGGATTATTTCCCTGTAGGGCCGAATGGCTAAGCTTGTTTTAAGAACGCTGAAACAGAAAACCTGGGAGGACAAGGAAAACAAGATAGGCAGAGAAGAAACTATACTGTCACCAATAGGACAACAGCAAAAGGAAATGATAAAAAGTCCAGTTACCCCAGGTAGCTTGAAAAACCTAAAGCAACAAAAGCTTAGTTTTGCTGAATTTGCAAAGATGGAGGAAAATGCTTCAGGGGTTAAAACAGAGCTTAGCGCATTACCATCCAAGAAAAGGAGACGCAGCACTGCTGAGACGTACGTGGGTGCTGTAGTGTTAAATGTGTATTGATGCTTGCAAAGTTTTATTTTATTATTTACACTCTTTATTATTAACCTCATTATTAATTATTATTATTATATGGCTCTTGCCAGTAATTATGGTGATTAATCACAATAACTGTGCGGATGCCATCTTCTGAGAGTCAAGAAGACCTTGACTCTGAAGGTGGCATCCGCAAAGGTTGTCAAAACATCGGTCACCAACAACAGTCCTTCTCAGGACTCCAGTCACCCAGATGATTTTTTTCAATCGAGGTGTCGTCGCAAACGCAAATAACATCCCTTATACGATAAACAATTTTAATGGACAAATGGGTATGGGTACGGTAACTGAAAACGAATAAATTACAAACAGAGTTGAATACACCGACTAAGCAAAGATAGGATACGTACAGAAAATGACAAACAGAAGGAAAATGATGAATACTTACAAGATGAATGTGATGACAGGATAGAGAACTTGGTGAAAGGCCTTACATACACTAAACCTTTGACTTCTAACTTGAATTATAACTTTTACTACTGAACCCGAAACTACCACTGAACATAACTAATATCAACAAGTTACCAATATATATGCGTTATTGACCAAGCGTGAGGTCAAGATGGCTGGATATTGGTCAAGTTCTTTTTTTTTTTTTTTCATTTCTATGGACCGAGACAAAGTCGAGGTCCATAAAAACGCAAAAAAAAGAACGAGGCCAATATCCAGCCATCTTGACCGAAAAAGCTTGGTCAATAAAGGATTTATTATATGGCTTTCGGGGAAATTTTTCGCGCGGGACACGGCGGGTGATCCCGAGCGGGCAAGATAGCTCCATCTTGCCTGCTCGGGTAGCCAATCACAGTGCACGATTTGGTTCATCTTGCCCGCTCACGGAGCTAGCTAATAAATAGTGATATGCAAAAATTAAAAAACTAACAAGTATGAAAACAACCAACTGTGGCAAAGAACGCTAATGAATGAGAAACCTAAGACAAGGGCACTAATGAACATGTGAGGTGACAGATAAGGGAATGAACTAAATGGTGTTACAAGGATAAGACAATACACAAAGCTAATTACGATACTGGATTGTACTGATTTCACGCCCATACACGAGGTATGTTACTCCTGGGTTCAAACCATTTTCTTATTTTTTTTTTTTTTTTTCACGTGGATGAATGTGTAATGTTGTTTCCTTATATTGCTGTGAGATCCATGGGGGACAAAGTTTTGACTAGCAGGCATTAAAAAAGAGTTGTAAAGATGAACCTCAGACTCCTATAAGTCAATTCTACATCGTTACAGAATGTGTGATAAATAAAGTAAAAGAGGCTGTTTCTTCGTTTTTAAGTCCTTCTCAGGGTCAGAAGAAACGTGCAGCTTCAGCTTGTGTTAAAGACAGCCCCAAGAACACGTCAATAAAGAGCCTTGAAGTACTAACACCACCATACACTCCAACAGCCATCAACATGGGTGATGGTAAGTTAAGACTATCATGCCGAAGTACATTAAATTGTGATCTGATTCAGTCTGAAGCTTGGCAATTTGAAATGCTAGGTCATATTATTTCATTAGGCAAGGAACGAACTAGTCATAACTGACTCACTTCAAACACCAGGGTAAACCTCTGGTGATGTGGACTGCCCACTTGTCTTCTTGTGTGACTTTACCTCTTATTATTTTACTCTATTGTTGTTTTGTCGTGATTCAGGTTTTGATTTCATGTTGTGTGGTGCATCAGCCAGTGAAACTGAGGTCTGAGACTAGATATCCTGCTATTGACAAGCATTCTGTCTTCCTATTATTGTTATACATAGCAGTACCATCAGCTCGATGGGGTCATGGCATGTGTTTTATTGACAACCAAATAGCAGTGCTGGTTGGTGGTCAAGGAGGCAAGTTGCAGATGGCCAAAGACTCTATTTGGACTTTGGAAAGGAGTCAAGGTGATGAAAGCAAAATGCATTCAGTCTCAGAACTGTACTGAAGTTTTGCTGCAACACTTTCTGTAACTTGTTACACAGTGGTTTGGTTTGGCTTGCCATGAAATGAGCTAGAATGAAGAATATCTTGTGCACTAGCCTGGCATTATGAGACATCAAGTTGCATGAAACATTGCGGCAAGCTCTTTGTGGCATCCCCAGAGTGTAAGACTGCGTTAAACCAAGCAAGTGAGGATTTGTGTGGCCAAGGCTTTTTGTTTCTATTATGGTGTAGGTACTTTCTGTGGCCGGGCATCTTGTGGTCCTTCTACACTGGGCCAAAAATGATTATATACCTCAGTAATTAGCTTCTTTTTTTTTTTCATCTTTTTTTTTTTCATCTTCTACCACCACTAGATCTGGGTCTTTATGGTCAGGGTTCGAAATTAACAGGAGTCCTATTGCCCGGGGCATGAAAACTTGGCTTGGGCAACTGAAATCTTCAGGCCAGTTGCCCCAGTGGGCAACTGGCTTCCTGTATGCAGGGCAACTGCTGCGATTCTGGTGGGACTTGGAAGTAAAATTAAAAATTTCAGTCGAATAGTTTTATCAGTGAGAAAGAATAAAGAACAGCGAAAAACAAGAAAAGTTGCCTTTTCAATGTTGTTGAAACACCCTGAATAATGCTGCTCGTGCCTTGAAACACTGGTGGGGCAAAGGAGATCAACAAAGACACCTGGAATTTCAATTACAAAGAAAACGAACATGCTCGATTCCTGTAGGCAATTTTCATTTTAATGTCATTGGACAACTATTTTTGAAAACAAGGCAAGCACATTTTTTTTTTTTTGGAGGGGGGGGGGGGGCCTATGCGGCAAATTACCTCAAAAGTTAGGTGCAAACCCTGATGGTGTCGGTCATATCAGAAATCTCATTGCCTCTCCATGTTTAGGCTGTGCCACATGGCATCAACAGAACTGTGAGGGTGGTGGAGCAGACAGAAGGATTGGACACACGGTCACCTATGATCCTGAGAAGAAGGTTTTGTACGTGTATGGTGGATCAAAAAACAAAAGATGGTTCAACGATGTAAACATTCTAGATCTCAAAAAAAATACCTGGTCTGCTGTCAAGGTTTGTAGTAGAAAATGTGCTTGGTAAGACTCATCCATGTGTGGCATTCATCCCACACAGCTGAGTGTGTTATGGTATTTCCTAATTCTTTGTAGGCAGTTGGAAGTGCGCCGACCAGAGCCTACCACAGCTGTAACTTTTTTAATGGAGAGCTTCTTGTGTTTGGTGGTGTGTATCCCAACCCAGATCCAGAGCCTGACAGCTGCAGTAATGAACTTTACATCTTCAACGCTGATGCAAAGAACTGGTACAAACCCCTCACCACAGGGACACCACCCAATCCCAAATCAGGGTAATGTAAATTACTGAATGCACCTATCAGTTTTACAGCCAGTGAGGTGTGTGGCTTGGGAGGGATGACTTTACCTGTCTTCTCACTCTGACCCTGGAATGAGCATTTGGTAATAATTTCCTTCTTTTCTCTCTCCCAGTCATTCAGCATCTTTAATAGAGGACAGATTAGTTGTGTTTGGAGGCTGGGATTTTCCACAGTGTTTTAATGATGTTTCCATCGTTGACTTGGGTAAGTTAGCTACTGTTCATAATGTTACTTAACCCAGGTGGAAATCTTGTTAAGATCTTGCAAGATTTTACAAGATCTTGTAAGACTGATATAAAGATATTGTTTGAGATCTTTCATCTTAAGATCTTAGTGCATTTGTTCATCAACTCTTAATAGAAAAATTCAGTTGTCAGCATTTGAAGATCTCATAAGATCTTTACAAATTTATGGTGACAAGATCCTGTACGATTCTTGTAAGAATCTTAGTGCAAGAATCCCACAACATCTTCTCAGGTTCTTGTAAGAATCTTACTCAAGAAAACTCAATAAGGATAAGAGACTTAATAAGAATCGTACTAAGATCTTTTAAGATCTTAAGAGACTATTAAGACATTAAAAGAAAAACAAAAGTAAAAGAAACAGCTGTAAGAAGTTTAAAGGCTGTTACTTATATGGGCTTAATTGCAATTTAAGTTTAAGTTTCTTGAACTATGACCATGACATATGCACCAGTGAATTTATAAATAACATACATTGTAATATGATAATTATTTAAACTTTTTTTACAGCTATGATGGAGTTTTCCTCTCCTACCATGACTGGTTCATTACCTTCTCCTCGTAGTTGGCATGCATCTGCTGTTCTTCCAAGACAAAGGGTATTTATTCATGGTGGTTATGACGGCAATCAGATTCTTTCAGATTCTTTTGTTTTTGATCTTGGTGAGTTCAACAGCAGCTGCACACTTAAATAAAAACACCCTTTTACATCCACCATCATTTAAATGAATATTTGGGCCCAGAGAAGACTAAAAAATAAAGACAAGGATTGCCAATAATTATCATTAATAGTTTCAGGTGAAAGAGGATTAGGTTTGCTTTTTGAAGATTTCTTCTCTTTAGCCTGCACTAACCATGCCTTTCAATGACGTGCAAATTATGTCATTCAGCTACTGGTAAATAGAGATTGTGTTGATCACTTTCTTCAATCTTAAGTAACTGAAGCAATATGACAACCGTACTCGACACAGAGACCAACAACATGGATCAAAATCACCAGTCACGGGACTGGGATGTGCCCTCGTCCTGCTGTGCCATGCTTATGCTTCTTTGTTTTCTAAAAGATATTGGTTGTAAACTTGTAATGATTGGTGGTAATCAGACATGATAGCAGGCTTTCTCCTTTTCAGGCGTTAACTGCTAAAAATTACTGCCTGTAGCACCACTTGTTACTACCTAAACTCTTGAGGGCAAACACGGCTAAAATTACAGAAAATGTATGGGATTTTAGCTGACTTTAGACTGCTGCAATTTTGAGACTGGAAATTTCTTAAAGGGTTTAAATTATTTTGTACTGAGATTATTTTCGTGAAGTATACAGAACAGTTACAGATTCAAGAAACAGGTTCAGGATGCAAGATTTTGTAAAGATTTCATACAAATTCTTCTAATCAAAATTATGAAAACTGCAGCAAAATTAGAAGTGACATCAGAAAATTTATAATTCCCATTTAGGAATGCCTTACCTTCTTTGATCCCTAATTTTCCGTTGGATGATTGATGATAAAAATAGAGGTAAATCATGGAACTCTACCTCTTCATAGAAGAGTTGTGGCAGTTGAAAATTGGCCAAAATCCCATACATTTGCTGTATTTTTAGCTATGTTTGCCCCCTGCCCCCCCCCCAAAAAAAAAACAGCGAGCTTTAGCAATGAGGACGGCAACGGCGACGGGAACGTCACAAAACAACAAGTTTAATTAGTAAAAACAGTCGTTCTGCACGCCCTGCACGTGCATTTTACATTTTGGTACATTTCTTTGCCGTCCTCTGCAAAGCAATGACGTCAAATGACCAAAATCAGCGGCTTCGGGAGAACGTCAGCACTCGACGTTACTCGGTCATGCCAGTTTCATTTTTGGATAACAGACACACATTCTACATAATTATTGACAAATTGAAATAACCGCGACGTGATTACAATGAATTGAATTCCGATTTTGAAGCGATGTTCTCGCTGCCATTGCCGTCCTCGTTGCTAAAGGTCCCTAACAATGATAGCGTCACAAACTGTAAAAAGGTGTGCTCCCAAATGCATACGGTGAATTTCCATTCTCGTCATCAGGCTCATTAACATGGACGACAGTTCAGACAAGTGACAGGCTGACAGCTAGAGCTGGTCACGTTGCACTCCATTTTCCAGTGGAAAGTGAACAAGAAGATAAAGACGAAATTGCAGTGTTTGGTGGTGGTGATAATGCTGGGGGATATTTCAATGATGTTGTTATTTTCTCACCTTCAACCTGTTAGAACCATTCAAGTCATCGTTAGATAGACACAAGCCAACCCATCGCTACCTGGCATGATTTCTTTAAGTTATCATACATGCATAGGTCTTACTAAATACAGAAGGAAAAAAAGTGATCCAACTTAAATTTAAAATTAGGGAAATGGTGGGCAAACTAGGCAAGTGCTGTGTATAAAACCTAATTATATTCCCACCAATAATATATATCTTTTTTAAGTTAACAATTCCTTTATTGTAGAACTTTTAAAGTCATATCGTTCAGTTGAAGTTTTTTCACAATAAAAAATATGTCAACTGTAATAGATTTAATGACCATTGCTTGTTACCCTAGCCCCCTACACATACATTCTTTTGGCTTGTCATAGAGGAGATTGCATATCGTGCTGAGAGAATGTCTGAATAGGAGGCTGTTGTTGAACCTTCAGTCTCCCAAAGTAACAAACAACTTAAATTAAATTAAATTAATTGACATTGATTGACATTGTAAATGTAAGCTCTCCCCCAAACACTTCATCAGGACCAGAGAACTTATGTCTGCAATTGCAGCTGAAAATAGTTTCATTGCAACATATCCCAACCAGGCTAAGTAGAAGCTGGATTCACAACATGGCATGTCAGTGGCATTCCTTTATGAAAAGGAGTTCACTGGCTGCCCTCTTGAGTTTACTAGTACCACAGCCCACCTAAATGTAAACACACCAAGAAAAGCTGCGGTGAATCAGAAGACCTAGTAAACTGCTTGGCGCAAGACTTATCTTGTTTTAGAGCATATCAAAGGTAAAACTGCAATAAAAGAAACCTGAATGATCTTCAAACAATATTCTGTAATCTAATACCTTCCTCTTGATCAGATAACAGCATCAAAATCCTAACTGTGCACAATGGACAAAATGGTACGTGATGTTTACAAAAATGTCAAGGTATTGTTTAACCTGCTTTTCACAAATAAACCTGTTGCACCACATATTTGCTGCTTCCATCAACAGAGGAGATGACGGTTTTCGTAGGTGGTGAAGCACACCAAATCACGGCAGAAATTCCACAGTACAATAGCACTCGATACAGCATGACTGTTTCTGCTTCTATACAAGCTGGCATCCTAGTTGCAAAAAGGGGCTTTTGGTAGTCAAGCATAAATAAGGAAGTAATTATGGTAACTGTTTTCTTACTCAAGTGGCAGCTCAAGTTACGACTATCAACACCTGTAAACATCAAAGCAACTTGCCCATTTCATCAGTGCAAAAGTGTGGTCAACAGTGAATACAACTGCATAAATAAGTGACCATGGATAGTTCATTAAGTTAAGAAAACCCTTGATTTTGAAAGGTTATACAACAAGGCCATTTATAGTGATGTCAGTTCAAGGTCTGCTTACATAGGCAATTTGTTGTGAGTAGAATTTTTAGGGTGATTTGTTGCAGCCAAATTTCAGTGAGTTTTAACTTGCTCACATCAATTTGCCATTGATTTCCAGCTTGATAGTTAACAAAATGCTTTGCCTGCAAGAACTGAAATGAAATAGACAAATGGCAAGCAGTTCCTCAGTAATCTTGCAGGCTTGCCTCAGCAAAATAACACTGCTGCATAACAATACAATTACACGCACACAAACTAACTCTACCATAGTAAACACCCTAATGAGTCCCTCCCAGGGGGGGAGGGGGCGTCCTTGTTCCCAAAATTAATTAATAACTTTTTCCCAGCTTTTTATCCCTAAAATGGTTTGTGTTCCCTGAGATATTTTGTCTTTGTTCCCCTGTTTAAATTAGTCATGTTCCCTTGTTCCCCAAAACCCTTGGGAGGGGCTCCCTAATGGCCATCTGCTACCAGGCATAGATGGCAATACATTACAGTAACAGTAATAAATTAGGTGGTCTTCACTACTAACATGAGGACATAACGGACGACTTTTCCTCTTGCCGTTGCTCATACTGTATTACTGTGAACCTCAGAAAACCAATGATAGAAAGATGTAACTAACTTACTGGTGGCTTTCGACACACGTCTCTGAAACGAAAGAAAAACTTCGTGTCCCGAGCAGGATTCGAACCTGCGTCTCCCCGCAATACTAGGCGGGCGTGATATCCACTACACCATTGGGTCCACCATGTTGGATACGTGGCAACTTATTGATGTGAGTATACCAAACACGGCCAATCCAAGGGACATTTTTCCTTCGAGACAATTGTGTGTTTCATGGCTCTTCCCTGAAAAACTGTGAACTCAAGAAATATTGAATGTTGTGTTGCAAGAGGAAGCCAATAAAATGTGAGAAAACTAAAATAGCAAAAGCAATGGTAATTAGTTTGTGGGTTTGAGCTTTCCCTGTGTAACCTGACTTAACTGTGGTTGGTCACTACACAATCAACATTCTTGAAATAATTATTTTCGGGTCTTTACAGTTATAACAACTTCCTAATGGTGGCAATGTATACAAAAAAGTTTGACTTCACTTGGAAGAACTGTTACCACTATTTTCATCCAAATATCTTAGGGGTCAGACACATTACAGGCACCATTTCTACAAATTATTGAAACTTTGAACACCTGAAATATAAATATAATCATAGAACTTTTTTAAGCTGTCAATAATCAATATACAAAATGTCTTGTTCGGACAAGTGCTGTGTCATTTTAATTTTATACATGAACAAGGAATTGTTGTCTAACCTAACTCCATGTCAATTTTTTTTATTCATATTTTACACTAATAATCTCTATACAAATCACAAGTTTGCAGCCTCTCAAAACAAGGTATTAAGTATTTTACAATTATTTTTTTATCTTTTCAGTACGTTAACAGATAGGACAATAACAGGCAGAGGAAAATCTAAAACGATCACTAACGTTACAAACTTCGTGGGAAAATTGACATTAAAAAGACATCCTGAAGACAACACGGCTCTCAGGGCTCTGAAAGAATTATCACAGCATTAAATACCATTCTACATATAAAGGGCTTACAACATATTGAGTTCCCATGATGCAAAACACATTTTCTTGACGAAAACTGTACTGGGGTAAATAAATAATGTTTTCTGCCAAATACAATATTCAGCTAACTACTACAATATAAATTAATGATGACAAATACATTCATAACTACTGTGGTTCTTGGTAACCTTCTGTAGGTCCCACTATTGTCTTGATTCCTGGCACTCACTGCAGAGGCATTCTTTAGGGGATTAGTTCAAATTAATTCAAGCAGCTTCGAAATAGTGACATCAGACAAACCATAGGTGTATGGGCTGCCCCCCCCCCCCCCCCCCCTTTTGGGGAATTTTTTTTTTTTTTTTTTGGGGGGGGGGGGGGGCAGCAAGAAAAGTTTTTAAAGAAATTTCTACATTTTTGTTTTGTTTTTTTTCGAAGAGACTGCCATTTCTTTTAACATGTTTTATGAGCTTATATGATAGATTCATCTGTAAGAATATTTTCCCTTCAAATGTAGGCCTATGTTAGTGCATCCTATGACCCTCATTTCTTTTCGACTTGTTTTGTAAATATCTGGGCAAGTTGCAAGAATTCTATGGGCAAATGGTCCCCCCCCCCCAGCAAAAAATTGCCCGTACGCTTATGACATCAGATGAACCATCCAATTATCTCTTAACAAAATGAAAGCTTTCAGCATGTTTGGAACTACCAACCTCACATCTACAAAAGTTATTCAAAGCAGGGTTATTGCCAATCCCAGGTTATATTATGTCTTATGAAAGCTATGGGTTGTTTGTCCTAGTTTAGCACAAATCATGCTTTGAGCAACTTGACCCAGAAGGAAAACCGTAGTTCTGCTTGGGTGCTAGGGAGGGAAGGGAAGGGTGTCTATGCTGTCAAACCCTTACCCTGTTGATGAAAAAACTGTACACTTTCTTTGAATTCTGAAGAGAAACTGTTTCCAGAACAATTTGAATACAGGTGCCAAGTTTAGGCCTCATCACAAACGCAAATGCGTTTTCATCGTTTTGAAAATGCTTTGTTTCTAGTGTGAACAGGTGAAAATGGAGACTGTTGAAAACAATGAAGTGAAAGGCATGACAAAATTTTAAAAACACATCATTTTTAAAACATTTTGTCTACTGTGATGGTGACACAACAACAAGAGCGGGAGACTTTTGAAGTCACCTAATTAGCACATGTTCATTCATAGGTTCCAGTTGTTCACATTGTTTAAGCATTTCAGTGTGGATAGGTAAAAACGATACAAAAATGCTAGTGAGGATGAAAGTATATTGCTTGATTTGACGAAAATGAACGCTTTTGAAAACGCATTCGTATCGATTGGGCCTTAATGTTTGACCGCAGAAAATGGCAAAGAAAAAATGCCAAAAAATTTCCTAGTTCATTTTCCTGTGAAACTAAAAAAAAAACAACAACAACCAAAAAAAAGACATGAACAATAGAAAATTGTATATTTTATCTGGAATGTCATTGTTCTGTAAAGAGGCGTGTGTGAGAAACCAAAAGCAGCAAAAGTAACAAGTTTGTGGTTTTGAGGCTTACTCTTGTACCCTGAATTCCCTATTCTGAACTTTTTTTTTTTAGGAGTCCATGGTTTTCTTAGTTTAGGATCAGGTCTCTGTGTATGTAAAAACCACAGAAAAGGGCATCATCAGCTAGACACCACAGTTCATTATAAATATACAGGCTATTCTTAGGAATCCCCCAATTCTACCCCTGAGCAGCTTGGCTCTACATCATGGGACAAAAGACAATATTTTGGTATAAATGACTACATGAATATTTGCTGTGATACAACATCATTCCAAAGTGCCTGAATTTCACCAATGCATTCCCTGGCCTTTCTCTCTTCTTGTAGGAGCTGTTGCTCCAGATCAGAGAATTCCTCTTCAACACCTTTTGTGTCCACGCTGTCATCATAAACCATGGTGCCTGCAACAGCCATGGCCTTCAGAGATGCAGACATGTTTGCAGTGTACCGTGTGTTACTGAAGACTTCAGATACAGAGTTCACACAATCCAGTTTAGAATTGGGCACTTTATGCCCCACAATAATTTGCTCATTTGTTGAGGTGTGTCCTGCCAGTCTTGCAAAACAGTAAGGTACACGGCCCTTGGATGCATTTTGAAGACTAACCGGCTCACCAGGAGATGCCTGACAAGAAAATGAATGATACTTAGTGTTTCGGCGTGGCATTTGTTTGCCATTTTTCGTGTCTTGGCCTATATCTGGATAAGCTGAAGCTCTGTTCAGTGTTTTACAGTGGAAGTTCATATCTAAACCACATCCCAGTTTGTGCATTACAGTTGCAGAAGTTGTTGAGATAGCCAGAGAAGGCATGATAGATTATTGGGTGACAGTATCCTCGCTTCTTGTAACCTTTAATCTTGGTTCATTATTTTTTCCACAGAAAAAATCTCATGTGGAATAAACTGAGCTTAAGCAGCTCCCATTCATCACCAACTCTACCTACACTTTATAATAATTATGTAAATCTTTTGTGATTGCACTTCCAGGGTCTGAAATAAACTTTTTTGTGTGGGCACCAAGTGGCGACTAAAAAATCTTTATCAGTTGGCAGTTGAGAAGTGTCCATAAATTTTTCTTTACACATCAAAGAAAGAAAACATGGAGTTTTACAAACATTTCAGCGCTTAAAGCAATACTTCTCATGAACAATTGCAAAAGGATCAGAGACTGCCCTGCATAACGGCATTTAATAACTCTTACGCTGCTTACATGTACATTTTGAGCTAAAAAGTAGTTTTCATTAAAAAGGAAGCTGTCTTAGTTTGAGAACTGGACACAAGCTTAACACCGGTTTCTCCCCCCCCCCCCCCCCCCCCCCCAAAAAAAAATTATTATCCAGTATCAAAGTTGTACTGAGATCATCTTTAGTCAACGCTGATATAGATCAACTTCTGGTTCGTACTGTATGAATGAGTTCCTTAGTACTTTCTTCTCCTGACTGCAAAAAATAATTTTCCAAACTTTTGAAAGGTATTAACAAGTATGAGCTCTGGAAAGCACATCTTTCTGGGTACTGTATGTATGGGCACATACAGTGTATATGAAAAACACATGGCGACATAACAGTGTGTGGGTGACAACTGTTGTGGAGGTCAATTAACAGGAATCATACTTTCATTTTTGAGGTAGATTATTTCCCCTGGAGGTTAACCCTTTCACTCCCAGTAGTGCCACTTACAGATTTTACTCTGTCTAACGCCAGACGATTTTACTCGTCACTGGGGCACCCCTTGGGGCTGAAAGGGTTAACCACCTCTCCGTCTGATCAGAAACTATGTCTCCATTAACCCTTTCACTCCCAGTAGTGCCACTTACAGATTTTACTCTGTCTAACGCCAGACGATTTTACTCGTCACTGGGGCACCCCTTGGGGCTGAAAGGGTTAAGGGCTTCAAGAAGACAGACAGGAAAAGTTTCTTGCAAGAAACCATGCATAAAACTAATCAATTCTTTGAGTGCTGGTTAGAAACATTGGCTTATGCACCTGCTGGTCACTACCCAGTATCCTGAAAATTCTTGTTGCCAATTGTCAACTTTCAGTTGCATTGGTGACTAGCTGGTCACAGTTTTGGAGCCTGCTTTAAATAAAAATCCCATTGGCTTCAGTTTGTTTCATCACAATTTAAAAATAATGACTTCAATTGAACAAGTTTTTTAATTATCCTCACCTCATCACAAACAAGATCACAAAGAGAAACAAGTTTTGCACCAAGTCCTTGTGCTGGCTTCTTCAAAACAGCTACAACTGGCTTTGGAAAGTCAATCATAACCTGAGCCAAGTACCTATAATATAAGGGGAAAGCATTCCATACATTCTTGAACTCCAGTAAGCAATATTAGTGAAGGGCTCACTGGAAAAATAAGGTTGATTTTGGCTTAAAAAAAGGGTAAATAAACTGCACAATTGTTGCATACAGGCCCACTTTTTTATGAGAACCATTGATTCATTTTTATTTTTGCTCGGAAGGCTTCAGTGACGATTTTGTGATCAAAATCAGCCATCTTCAGAGTTTCATATCTCTGAAATTAAGCCTCCCAGCTAAAAAATAAAAACATATCAAGGCTTATCCTTAGGCTTAGTTCACACTGGCATCAAAATAATTATTGTAGATGATATTATAATCAAAAGCAGCATTAAGACCTAGTGTGAATCAAAAATTGTAATCACAAGCACCATTGCAAGGAGCTCTGTAAGGATGGTAATCTTAAGGATCAGGATGTTTGCTTTTTCTTGCAATTATGATTATGATGTTCACATGCCATTAGTTCTCACTTGGTTGCAACAATGTTATGATTACAACAATTGCAATTATGTTAAGGATGCTTCTGCCTCTGTCGTGAATTACACGGAAGCTTAAAAGAGATGCAAAAATTTGGTGGTTTTTAATCACTTTTTTTCTTTCTCACAAAATAGTCAGTTACTCCCTTTTCTCACTGAGTACTTCAGTTTTGTTGCATATTTTAACAGGGTTGCCATTCAGAAGGGGAAAAAGATTTCACTTTTCATTGGCCTCCCAAGACAAACCTTGGGTACCTCGGGCCAGAAAATCTCCAGGAAATGTGGAGGCCAAGTAACATTCCCCGGCTTCCAGATAGAGTTTCATAATTTCCCTGACTTGATGCCGAATTCCCTAACTTTGCTCTGAGCATGAAAAACATTTGCTTCCTATCACAATGGCAGCTCTGTTTAAGATTTTCATTTTCGGTCAGAAGCAACTGAATTTGAGAACTTTGATCTCATTTTCAACTGGTTTTAGCTTAGCTCTGCAAAAGGACCAGGCTTGCATTTCTCAAAGCACCTGAAACTTTTCGGGCCTATTTCGGGTGCCCCAATTCCATCTGTGTCTTAAGAGTGAAACTGTTTTCTAAGCATGAAACCTTGCTATTCTTTTCTCTCTCCAAACTTGAAAAATTGTTAAAGGACCTGCCTTTCAGAATACATGTATTGTAGTTTTACAAATTGCTTTTCAGGCCCGAACAGTTTTTGGGACATTTGACAAACAGCCCCCATGTCAAAATATCACTTCAGCACCCTTTCATCTTGTCCTGTGAAAGAAAGGGCACTTAAGAGTTCATTTTTGTGTGTTGCTATGCTTGCTTTATTTCTTTGCTAACACAAAATGATGCCAGTGCAACCTTTTTACTTGTCCAGAAATGCACACTCCTTGAGTAGACAACACAAAGTTCCCTGTTAAGTCTACACACAAATGTCACCTTCCTACTTCCAGTGACAAGGTTGGGGTTAGAATTCAGGTTATGGTTGACTCTGCCTGTTTACCTAATAAGTAGGTTTAGGGGGACACTGCGACACATATCACAAGGAGGGTGCAGCCTGCAAGCATGCGTTTCTGACCTTGGCTGTTTAAAAGGTGATGCTCCACCAATAAATCACCAAACAGCAGATCAGTACTTGCAAAATCAATTGACTTATCCAGTGGGTAGTGCTACACACCCTTCAAACAATTGGGGTCTGGACAATATGTCCAAAATTTTGGCCAGCTCTTCTTCAAATTTACCACTCTCAGCTTACCTAATTTTATCCACATCCCTGCGGTAATGTCTTGCCTCTTCCTCACATGGAATGTGTGTGAGGTCTTTGAGATTAACACCACAAAATGTATCATCTCCCAAACCACTCAACACCACAAACTTTGATTCGTCAGTGGCTGCTTCTTCCAATGCAAGAGTCACAGAGTCCAGAATTCTCTGATTAATCTTTTTCCGCTTGCTAGAGGCACGACCAATCATGACATGAACACAGTCATCCAGTTTTTGCACTGATACTTCTTTGCAGAGGTAATGTCTTTCACAAGAATCCAATCCATTTACAGGTGCATAAACATTCTGTGTGTATGAATCGTCTTGGGTTGACTGCAGTTGTACATCTAGATCTTCAGTTGATATTAATCTATCAATCTCAGCTTGGTTGTTATGATGCAGGATCAAATCATCATTCCAATATGCATGGTATGGAAGTCTGTTTACAACAGTCGTTTCCTGTAAGTCGTGTCCAAGGAAGCATTTAAAATCAAGCTCATAATCCACTAATTCATTTGAAGGAGCCCATGAGCTTGTTCCATCTTTCCACTGAACTAAATACTCGTACATACCCAAGGCATTTCGTCTCATTCCAAGAATTCTATCTGCTTTGTTCCTTCTTCGTCGTTTGTGAGGAACATCAAGGTTTTGTTCAGTTTCAATTTCTAGTCCACAAGAACTTTGGGAATTCTCCACTTCATTTCTTACAAACTGAGTTCTTCTAGCCTTCTCTAAGGCTCTTCGTTTGAGCTTTTGAGCAGCAGACTTCTTTAAAGAAGTCGCGGCGAGAGGGCCCTTATCTCCCTTTCTCTGTATCTTCAAATTATTTACTTTACGTTTCAACCCTGGAGTAAAATTCCTTTGCTCCTCCTCGTCCGTAAAATGAAACTCATCTTTTTCAATTCCGTCTGCTTCAAAGCACAGTTCAGGTTTCGGCTTGGGTGGACGACCACGTTTTCGTTTGAGCTCCTTCCCGGAAGATAGAATCCTACAGCCGTTCACCCTGACAAACTGCGAATTTACTTTGGTCATAATTTCTTCCGGTGAACGAAGCATCAATTCCAAAGACCTTTTAGAAGGTTTCAGGAACTTAGGCTTGTCCCCAGCTTTCAAAACAGGCCGCACCCAAGAGTTTTTAACGCCATTTTGTGTCCTGACTATCTCGTGTTTTGTTTCGCAACCTAACAACTTCTTCGGAGGGCGGCCTCTTCTCTTGGGAGTTACTGGCGCCGGTTCGCTATCGTCGCTGCTGGACGACAAACAGTTTTGTCGAAAATTGCGAATCCCTTTCGACAGTTTTCTCTTCTTGACAAATTTTGAACCTGAGGGTGACGCGAGAGATGCTTTCGTGGCACTTGTAGCACAATTACCATGTGGCGAACGGTTGTCAACTGAATGAAATCTGTTCAAGTTCGAGAGATCTTTGGGGGGCCTCCCCCTCCGTCGCTTCACTGGAGGAGTCTCGTTGGAATTTGAAATTTCCGAGTCTAGTTGAAGATCATTAAAGGTTCTTTTCATGCAAAGAGATTCAGTTAGTTTACTGCGAGAATGATCGGTGCATGTTGACAAAGAAAGAACGCTTGACGTCGAAGGAAGATCAAATTCGTACTCCGTATCTGTCTTCACTCCGTTTTGCCGTTGTGGCAATTCAAGATCCCCTTTCGTTTTATGATTTTTTAGAAAAGCACAAGAATCTCCATCTAAAGACTTTGTTCTACTATTCTTACACAATGTCGTGCTCCTGGGACGCGAAGATTCGGATAGCAGATGCTTTCTTTTCTTCGTCGAATAAAACTTCCTTCGCGAGCTCGCGTCGTCCGAGTCCGACTCCACATAACGAGCGGGTTTTTTTAGCGTTCTTCCACCATGAGTAACGATCGACGAATTAATCCTTAAACCATTGACAGTGAACTCTCTATTACGACCACTCGTATTCTTTGTGTGATGCTCTGGCGGCCATTTAATGCCATTCAAACAATTGTCCCCGCAGTCCAAATTTCTTAGGCCTGATTTATCCAAAGATGGATCCGAACTCGACGTGAAAATCACATCCATGTCTTCGTCCCGCGATGGACTAGCCGTTGCATCATCTATTCGCATGTCTAGCGGCAGTCATGAGCGGAAATCTCGCTTCAAAACACACGAAGCGGAGACAAACAAAACTTTTTTCTATTATTGAATGGTGCACGCTATGAAGTACTTAGCAAGTTTGAGGGCATGCGCCATTATTTAAATTCCCCCGCATGACAGAACAACGGTTACTGCTGCCCAAAAGGAATGCAGATTCTGGGATAGAGTACGCAGGGCCCCGTAAAGCTTTTCCGGTTTCTCAGGCGGCAATCACCTGATACTGTTAAGTGTTCGAGGTATGCGACGATGTTGGACATGGAACGACGAGCTAAATAAAATAAGGATGAATAAGGGTGTGGGGAGGAGGGAGGGAGGGGGACGCACCACAGGGAATTTTCAATAAATTTGGGCCTGTTTGTTTCAAACAGTACGGCCCTCAGATAAAAATTTAAAGCGAGTGGTAACAAAAATTCTTGCATCGTCTTACCGATGAGAAAGAAAACTCATAATCAGGAGAAGTTGTCAACGTACCCCCCTCCCACCCCCTCCAACCCCCNNAAAAAAAAACCCTCAGCAACCTTGTTCCCAGGGTGCTCAGCTATCGTACCGACTTACAGGGTACTGTGAGTCTGGGCTGCCTCTGGACAAACTTGAGATACAGGCTCATCCTTTGAAATTGTATTTTACTTGACGTTTCGTATACTGCAACATACATCATGAGAAGTGACCATTAACTACAAAGTTTAAACTCGTACACTGTTAAAGATAAGTATGATTACAAAGAAACCATAGACGGTGACCAAAATGATGAATAAAGGCAAATTAATGAAGAAGCTGCTTTTGGTTGCTAATGCATTTAAGCTCGGCTTGAAATCTATGATCAACAGTATATGTATCAGATCGTCCTTTAGTTAAGATTTCAAAATGATCCCATTTCAAATTGTGACCAGTTGACGTGACGTGATCCGGAAGAGCCGATGTGTGACAACCATTCGTCAACGCTTTAATGTGTTCAGTTTTCAGAGTTTCCCTATCATGTATATTCTTTTAGTTTTTCCAATGTGGAAATCTTGGCCGTCTCAACATCTAGTCTGACGTACGCGTATGTATATATGTACCACCTTGGACATTTGAGCATGGTTATCTCATGCACGGGAAGAAAGAATTGATGCAATGAGTGTTTTGAAAGATCACTCTAAGGGACCGATCGTTAATTACGTCCCAGGGGGGGAGGGGCGGTGGTTTTGGGGGTACAATTTTAAAACAAGCCCCATTTTGGGGGGTAAATTTTTCACTGGTAAGAAACATGAGGGGGTCAAATTTTATGACACAGCAACAGCAGTCTACGGAATTTGACGTCAGTGATCTATCCTCGATCCCGTGGTTGGGGAAAAGGGAAATAATTAAATATTTGACGCGATTTTAGGTCCCGAGGGAAGGGTTGTTTGACTTGGTCGCGCAAGAGCCTGGAACCTAGCTCTCAATCCGCCATCTTGAAAATTACCCAGAAGGCTCTTTAATAGTTTCCAAGCCAGTTTCGCGATCTTTCAATATTGAATGCTTGTAACCAAGCCTCGTACCCAGGGCCTTATCAACAATACCCTAACGCATATCAAATTTCAAAAAGCAAAACAACAACAATTTCATTCATAGACACAAACAGCTAAACTTTAGTATTTTAAACATTGTAAAATAATACAAACAATAAACGAGAGAAAAGATAAACGAGATATTAAATAAAAAAAGATTAAAAAAATCTGTCTAAGGAAGGACGGAGAGAATTATGGCCTCCTCAGGAGGGGGGGTGGGGTACGTTTTTCAAACAAGAATTGGGAAGGGGTTATAATTTTTACCTCAAAAAGTTTTTGGGGGGGTTCAGTTTTGAAACACTACACTTTTTTGAAAACCACCGCCCCCCCCCCCCCCCGTCCC
>BLFK01001130.1:1329767-1341670 GCA_014634185.1 Astreopora myriophthalma
CCCCCCCCCCTCCAAAAAAAAAGTCCTCTAACATGTCTTCCTTCTTGTTGAGGGTCCAGGTGTCCCCGAGTCTCTATTTTTGAAAGGTCTCAAAAAGTGGGGGTAATCAGTAATAAGTAGTATCCAGCCTCTTACTTGTTTGAATATGTGGCTCCTGGCTTTGTGCACATGGTGTTCTGCTCAAAGTCTTTTCCAGTGGAATGTTACTAATGTTCCGAAGTGCAATTCCAGTGCCTTGCCCTCTAGATGGAGTTATCCATGACTTAGAACCTGTTCAAAATAAATCTTCAAAGGATATAGAGACATTTTTTTCAAGGATGACATTCTTACCCTCTCTTGGAACAAGAAACACAGCACAGAGAGTCAATAATACAAGCAAATGGCACACACTCTTTATCTTGATTTATGTCTAGAGGCCTTCCAAAAAATGGATTCTAATTTGACACCCTTCTCACCACCTTCCCAGTTTGGATGGTCACTCTACCCCACCTCCAATTCCCAGATCCCATACTTGCCTTTATTGTTTGTATCTTGCTTTGAGCTCTTCCCTGAGGAATAAGGAACCCATGCATCCTCCGGTGTATCAGGTGTGAGGAAGTGACTGGCCTTGGCAAGTTGAACTGGCCGATTCTTTGAGTAAGTGGCTATGAGATTCTTCTTGCTTCCAAACATTGTCCTGGGATGGCCTTGGCATCCACTGAAATTGACAAAAAGCATAAGCTTGCACTGCCTCTTATTCAAAATCACAGCAAGATAACAAGTTCTTCTCAGAACAAGCTTTAAAGTAAGTTCACAATCTTAACTATGATACGATTTTCAGTTGAGTATGGCACAAGGGAAGTTTGAAGAAAGCAAGTTGCCCTTGACAAAATGGTAACTTAAAACATCGACATGACTCACCAAACTTCCTAGTGCTAGTAACTTTTGGAGGGGTAAGTGGTATTTCTGCAAATACCGGAAACCACTGTACTAATAGGCCAATTTCAAATTGTGCAAGAACAAAAGAATTGAACAGGGTCAAGGTTGAACAGAGGATAATGCAATTTTCCTCTCAACCTCGACTATGTCCTTTTCTAGTGCAATTCGAAAAATGGCCTATTGTTCACTTGGGATTAGGCTTTTGGTACTTCTCTTGTCTTGTTTTTGTTTCTTTTGTTTTAGGCCATCCATCATGGGTCATCGGGTACATCCTTACCTTCAAAACGTCAGTTTTCAAATCTCTCAACCGTGTTAATTTACTTTTATGAACTCGTTCGATACAACTAATTTTCCATGATTCCCTCATCCACTGAGTTAGAAAAAACGCATGTAGCACCACAGCAACTTTAGAAACTAACCCCGTTAAAAGAGCCAAACCAAAAGCCTCTTGAGAAAAAAGCACCAGCAACTGTTCATAAGACAGCTTGTCCATTGTATTCTGACTCGTTCTTAAAGAAACGCCGCTAAGTTCTAAATTCAATAGGAAAATGCTCTCCTTACCTTAATTACAGCATCTTTTCCTCCATAACTTTTTCAGCTGACCAAAAAGCCGTCGCCATTTTTCTGTTTCAGCCCGGAGTAGGACTGGCAGAAAATTCCGGACTTCACCGATTGGTTCCGAGGTTCTGTCGTAGTCGATTGAGACAACCGTGATTGGCTAAAATTTTCTGCTCTTGCTTCCGACAATGTCGATTTAAAAATCGATTACGAACTGGCGGGAAATTAAAGCGGGAAAGGGCGCGCGTGTTTCTTGCAGGGAGAAAAGAAAAGGAATACTGACAAGCAAAATATTTAGGAGGAAAGATGAGTAAAACTTTTCGCATTTTCACCCCTTTTAAGATTTTCCAGGGGTCATCTGACGGAGTTTGATACAAGTAAGTGCAATATTTTCTTCGGGGCATCTTTTTTAAACACTTTTTTGAGAAAAATAAGTCCGAGTTTACCGAGTAAACCACCATACAGCTGGCTATTTTCTGTGCAGAATCTCATAAACCTCATTAATTTTGCGTCCGTGACCCTTTGAAAGAGACCAGCCACAACCTAAGACTTAAACGTACTCAATTATTATTTCTTGTTCATTTCAGAGGAACATTTTTCGGTTTCACGGTTAACGAGCAAACGCGGAGAGCAAAGCGACGGAAGCGACGGAAGCACCGATGAGCTTAACTCATTCCCCATTTCTCTATCATCTTGTGCCACATTCTCCATTTCTTCCACCACCAAGGCAACAAGCTGCGCAATCACCAACTCTATCTGTACCCGACATCGATAACCAGAGGGAAAACACACATCCCACAACCAGCTTGCATTACAATGGTGAGATTAGAAATTAGAAATTAGCATGGATTTTATTGGTTATTGCTGGACAAAGTATAATGTAGCTTCAAAATATCGAGATTTATCGTGGTGGAGAGAATCAGTTACCTTCTTCTAGTTTAAATGTTGATATAATAAACGCTACAAAGGTCTCGCAACAAAATTGCCTTTTACTTCTGGGTTCGATTCCCTTTTATCGCTTCGATTCTCTCTTTCATGTCTCGACTCAAGACACAGTATTTAAAATATGAACCCATACTGTCAACCACGATTCTCACAGTTGACATGGATTTGAAATGTAATTAAATATCTGCCCACAAACCTTCAAAATGGACTTTTGAGGAACTTAGACATCGAGCCTTCTTCTTGCATTGCACTTGCTCCACCCCCTTAAATTGGGATTTCTACCCCTCCTGATATCACTTCCACCCCTACATTTTATAGGAGCTTACCTCACCCCGTCATACCCAATAATCTATCAATTTTGTCATTTAGGAAGAAGTAGAAGCACCAGATCACCATTTCTCTCAAACCAAAGCTATCTTTCTCCTACATCTGTTGTCCCAACTATATCAGCTCCACCAACACCACAGCCTACACAAACAGCTCCCAGCAAAGCAAATGTCCCTTCAGCTTTGCAGAAAGGTAGGATCAGCTTAGATTTTTTCATAAAAATAATAAATAAATAAATAAATAAACAAGGAGGGAAGGGGTTGTGACTCCTTCACATTTAAAATACACACTCACAATCTACCATTCAGTTGGTGACAATAGTTTTGAAAACAAATACCCTGTAAATAACCACATCCTAACCCTAATGCCACTATACATCACTCAACGATTGCCTTGTGCAAGATCACTTGTCTTTAAAATCGGGTTCTTCATCGAAAGACTACCTCCAGTTTATTGCCAGTTGGTTTTTGGGGTTAGGTTTTGAAAGATAAGATGTGTACAGCCAAATCATGTTCTGGTTTTTTTTTGCAGAACAAGTTGTACCTCATTTCTCACCTCTCTTGAAAAAGGAGAACGATTCTTTGAACAGAAAGGAAAGAATCCTGGATGCAGCACCAAGCCAAACGACGGTGCCAGAAATTAACTTGTTTTCAGGAGATGAAATATTTGCTTGAAAAACACTCAACAGTATTGTGAAATTAAATCCTGTGTGTTGCATGACATGTTCTGTTCCCATAAATGAAGCCAAAATTTAGAGCAAGCTTAGCATTATAACTACATATTTAGATGATGCAGCCAATTAATGCATGGCACTGAGAAAATAATTAAAAGGAAAAAAAACACAAAGATATTTCATTATAATTTATTAATTCAGCACAAATCTTCCTCCCACAAATGCTATTTTAATATGACTTTTGTTGTACCTTCTTTAGCTGATAACCTCTTGAATTGCCATATTAATGGGTATGCCTGCGACCAGCAAGTTTTTATTCATAAATAATTATCCCATGAATAGCAAATGTATCAAATGCTATTTTGATATATATGTCCTCATCTCACTCAATTCACTAGCCTCAAAATCCAAAATTAGACTTACCCCAAGTCAAAATTTTAACAATCTTTGTGGGAATGAGCAAGTCAGACTCCACTTAATAAAATATGAACTCGAGAGCAAGTCTACCTTCGAGCTGACTATTGTTTTTTTTTTTTTCAAATTAAGTTTGGTAACAATTTCATAACAATTTCAAACCGTTACTGAATTCTAAGGTCAAACTTGACTCTACACTCACTAAAATCAACGAAAACCACCCTGCATTTTCTTGGCTACACTGTTTTCTCTTCCCTCTGTTTTCCTTCTTGTTTCTTCTCATAGTCCTCCCTGGCCACTGCAGTTCGTACCCATTTCGGTTTTTCAGACACCAGGCATCTTGCAATCACAGCACAAAGGATCAAGAAATGCTCGATACTGAACACAATACCCACAACGTACCTAACAAAAAGAACATCCACAGCTGAGGAAATATCAAGCTTTAAACTGACCATCAGATGTATTACATGGCTGCCACTCACTTTTTTTAGGTTTGGCTGTGAAATGAGAAAAAAAAGCTGGGGAAAGGAATGAATCTGTGGCAAGGAAAATCCCTAGCACAATATCTTAATTAATGACAGTCTTGCTACTGGAATACCATGAGTGAAAACACATGTACAAGTTGTTTGAACATTCCCCATAAAAGTAAACCCAACTCCATAAAAGCCCCTACTGGTTGCACCAATCCCTTAGAAAATTTTACAGCATGACATCAAGTTTGATGATGAAAATTACGGTTAGAATCATATTTAAGACAACATATCGGTGTCCTCATGACACCATCATCAGCCACTGAAACGTTGTCTTAAATATGATTCTACCCGCAATTTTCATCATCAAATCGATAACATTATCATGCCTGATGTGACATCAAGTTGTTTAATTTAGCCTGGTTTTCACTGGTGATGCAAGCACCAGCCTAAGTGTACGACATTCATGTCAAGAGGAAACCAACAATAACACAAGCAGAGAACACAAGTGTTACTGCAAGCACAAGGAAAAGTTTTGATCCTTGCATTTGTGCCTGCAATTATGCTTATGCTTGCATCGAGACTGTTTTCATGGTGAAATAAGGGCTCTTGTGCTTGCAATTATGCTTTGAAATTTCCTGACATTGTTAAACTCCATACATGCCTTTTATTTTTTGATCTTTTATGTGATCACAAACCCTCCAATTTTGTAATACCTCTTTTATCAGAACAACATACCTATACCACTCGCAATGTCTCTTTACGACAATTATATATTCCCTTTTACAGAACAAACATCAGAAAGTTCTCTCCCACTATTACTGGACGTTATTTTTGAAATGATCTTCACCTTTCCATCCACTCTAGGCATTCTAAAAAACTTTTTACGAATCCCCTTTTCAGTCAATACTTATCCCAATACTAACAAATGCTGATTGACATGGTAGCTTTATTTTGCTCATATTTAACTTATATATTGCTTTTATGCACGTGTGTGTGTACGTGTGTATTGTGTGTCTTATTCTTTTGTATCCACTTAATTAATTCGGTAATTTTTATATATTTCCAACTTTTAGGGCAAGGTATTAGTTTAACTATTTTTGCCCTTTTCTCATTAAGTCTTGATTATACTTCTCTGTAAACCTGTTTATATTTTAGAGCAAAAACTGTCTGTCTGTCTGTCTGTCAATTATGCTTGAGCTTATGCTTGCACTTGTGCTTGCATAACTAGTGAAAACCAGGCTTTAGTGACAACTTTATACTACCTTCCATAGCCATCAATAATGTACTGATCATTGTCGATGGTCTCGTACATCCAAGGGCACCACACAGCAAGTTGTTCAGAAGAAAATCCAACAATTAAACTGTTTGTGAGCATGGAGAGAACCATCATGGCATACAGCACATTGTACCACACTCCGATGTTGGACACCCTGTCAGTGACGAAGGAATGGGAACCGGTTAGGTAAACTATTGCACACAAGGATTAACCATTTAAATGGGACTTTACAGTGCAGTCGAGGTCCAGGATCATTTGTGAATCATTTGTCAATCAACAGAAAACAACACAATAATGTTGAGGTCAACTCTTGCATAGACTGCAAGAGAGTCATATTTTGTGTTGTGCATTGATGTGGCCTGTCGTGCCGCGTGAATTTTTCATCTGAAAGCACTTCTGCACGTTTGTGCTGTCTTGAAGTTCTGAAATGTTTAGCTTACACCTTTTGACTTGTACTGCTCAGTTATGCACGAAGAACAGCTGTTTACCATGAGATTAATTATAGTGGAATGAAAATTGGGTCAAATTGGTGTTAACTCTACCTAAATATTTTGGTTGCTAAATGACCATCCCTAGGGTCTCTGTTTTTAAACAAGTTGACCATATAAGAGTTCAATTGAAGATCAAAGCCTGTTGTGAATTGAGTTATTAAGATACTCTGACTGGGAATTGATACCTCCTGACTCTTGGTCGCTGATACACGTAAAGTAGTTTAAACAAGTCAGCCCTTGCCTCGATGAACAAGAACAGAATGCTAACAGCTGCAGCAAGCGGAAAAGCAGAAGCAAATAACGTCACATACTGGAAAAAGAAACATGTCAAAAATCAGGAGGGCTAAAATCAAAAGGCTCATTATATTAGAAAAATGCTATGGCATCCAAACTAACATTTCAGTCACAACTTGACTGTTTGGCCTGCCGGACAACAACTTAAATTTCCATGTTCAGTTTAATTGTGAATGCAAATTTCATGAGATATGAAATGCAAGTAATTAGGTGCACGCCGATCTTGATAAGTGTCACGAAGTGTCCCCTTGCTCTTCTTCTCAACTTTAGCATCACTTGTGTCCAGACATACAGGCAATAAATGTCACAAAGTGTCCCCCAAACTGTACTTTTCAACTAAACACAAACAGTTACATTTACCCTTACCTAGAAATAACCCTAACGCAAACCCTAACCTCATTGTTAGAAATCGGCACTAGACGCTTGGACTTAACACGAGACACTTCGTGGTGGATATAAAAATTGAGCATGCATCTAAATACTTGCATTTCTGGACATAAGTAAATTTCATAGAGAGAATTAACGCTCATATGTGCTAAGCATCTCTTACAAATTTAATTTATGTTGCTGACATTTTGTTTGAGTAACATATAAACAGGATGTGGAATGTCCCATGACTTTTTTGTCACATCAAATCAAGTACACACAAAATATAAATATACATTTTAGATTGCTATAACAAACTAAACTCACCCCAAACTGCACAACCATTTCCAAATAATCATCAAACTGTTCATATTCTTCCAACACAATGTCCTGTTGAGCCTGTGAAAAAGAACAATAGTTAAGATACATGGGAAGTCCGCTCTTTAGTTATCCATTTGCCTATCAAGACTAAAGCTTTCTCAAAGTTACACCTGACCATTGATTAATAAAGTGTCATCAACCTGAGATGGGATGAATGCTTTTTCATCTGAATCTTTCTTGCTCTTGGCATACTCTCGTTGTATTTTCCAAACATGGCCTTTTTCTGTCAGATATGGGAGAAATGACTCTGTAATGAGGCGGCGTATTTCATCACCCCAAAACAATCCAACCAGTTCTCGTCTCAGAGCAACAACATTTAACTGATAAAATGCAATGTAGAACAGAGGCAAGAAGCAGTCAAAAACTTCAAACAGTACACGCTTTATGATGAGGGAATTGTCCCAATCTCTCTCTGTCCTGTTAAAAAGAAATGAGAATGAATAATAAATTTGTTTTGTTCTCTCAAATGTTCATAGCCCCTCCCTCCCACACAGTAACTTTTTGGTTTGGTCACTTAATCTTCTCCCTCAAAAGTTTTGACCATTTCCTTGCCAGTCTTAATTGACTGACACTCTCATTTTTTACACACATTTAATCTTCCGTGACGTATGCAGCATATTTTCATGGTCATGAACATAAGCCCAAAAGATAAAGACTCTAGAGATGATCATCTCTCACTGAATTTCCCCAAGACAAAGCAGGAGGTAAACACATCAAACTAATGGGCAATTTACCTGTGGTTTTCCAGATCAGTGCAGACGTGTGCCACAGCACGGTACAATTTATTCAATAAGTTAATCACCACTGAGTGACCAATTGTAGGAATCAAATAGCCATAGTACTTGTTATCTGCAGCAAAAATATGACCCTAAAACATAGGAACATCAGTGCACAATAAATCACTTTAAAGTGCTGTCTACCCATATCTTCAATCAAGGATCACGCTTCAGGCCCAATCCAAATGCCGCTCCACCCATGTGCCGAACCTAACTCAATAAAGTTCCCCTTTAGAGCTACTTCGGAGCAACGATTCATACGTGGTATCTTCGGGTTGCACCAAAATAAGGATCAGGTAAAGGCCCGGGTACAGGTATAACGTCTGGTTTAAATCATCTTAATTTATGTGTTATGTTCAGCACACGATCAGAACGCCCTTTGAATCAGCCGTCGCTCCAACGTCGCATAATTTGACAGAACATGCCAGACTTAACGTTGTTTGCCGCTCTAAACCTAACCTGCCAAACCAAATTGATTCAAACACCGCTCTTCTGCTGTGCATAACTCACCAGTTTGGTTCGGCACATGCCTGTAGTGGTGTTTGCATCAGGGCTCAGGTTTTTGGTCACTGATCTCCTTGAAAGTTAGGGTGTGAATCACTTTGTACAGTGCAATAACAATGAACAAAAGGAAATAAATTAAGAATTGAAATGAATTGAAAAAGTGATCCTCATACTTTCTGGACAATTTAACCAATTGTCTCATGTATGCAATTGAAAAATTCAAGTGACTTCAATGGGATTCGAACCCACGACCTCTGCGATGCCATTGCAGTGCTCTAACTTACGCTAATAACATAGTTTTCAGTTAAAGTAATCAAATTTATCAAGATCCACACTGTTACAAAGTACACCCACCTAGGAAAGCACAAAGTTAGAAACAAAACTCAACCCAAAAGTGACTACACATTGATCATTTACAGAGCCCTCCCATTTCATCTATGATCTCAAAAGTCAACAAACCATCTGAAGTCCAGAGTTTCTCAATCTAGCATTTTCGCAGAGATTTGAAATTGCAGGTAAATTATTTTCAAACATAACAGGTTATCTTAACCTACCGGTTCTGCAAAGTATGCAAAAGAAGCAATGTAGACAGGGCTTTCTTTGTCCTTGATATAACCATTGAAGTTGAGTGAGCCAAGCATTGCTCCAACAGCCAAGAGGAGCACAGGAACAGTTAAAAGCAAACTTAAGCCATAACGCAGCCATCTTTTCCACCTTGGGAAATACTTCTCTGGTTTGCCAGTGATAGGGCTGGGTAGCATATCCCCGGAGAATTCTGGACGCAGAAGTTCAGAGTTCTCCAGTCTATGAGTGCGCCACAGGAAAGAACACTCAGACTCTTTCCTTTTCCATATCTAGGATTTAAATAACATGACTAAAACTGAAATTATAGTGCAGGTATTAAGTTTGATCTTTAACACTGGTTTTCTTTGCAATATAACAGCCACTTACAAAGCCATTTAAATGATGTTCAGTGGCTCCTATCCTTGCTTTTTCCTTTTGTTTTGACGTAATGTTATTTAAAGCTAAAAGTGCATTTGTAAGGAATATTGACATCTCTAACAACACTGTAAATTATCCATTCGAAAGTCAGGCTCTTGGTGTTACAGTATTTCATTTCAATGCACTGCATTAATACACCCAGTGGGTAAAAAGAGACAATAGGCCCTTTGCAGAACTTTGTGTCTTGTGCCTCTTAGCAACGCCATGCAAGGCTATGAATAACTAACGGTTAGGGGGTGAGTGGATTGGGAAAATTTCTTTCTATCAAATAAGTTGATAAAAGTAAATTAACTACCATAGGGAGATCTGAAAGCTGATGTTTCAAGCACTAGCCTTTCCTCAGTGGGATTCTGACCTTTCAAGGGTTAGCCCTTAGTCAGAGTGATGTGCAATCCCTCTGATGAATGGAATGCCAGCTTTTAAGTCTCTCTTTGGTTACCCTGCAAGCAGTGGATTCTGGTGTCTTGTCCACTTTGGTAGCAAAATGAGAGAGAAACCACCACGAGCAAGACATCCGCTCTGTCTTGATTCAGGGACGAATAAATTAAAATAGAACTGGTAAAACTAGTTTGCAAAGGAGTATTTTGAGCATAACGTGTGTGATAATGTGACATGATTTAATAACATGATGAGTGTTGTTAGCTGCGCATGTTCAACAGAGAACGGGTGGCTTGCTCGCAGTGGTGTCTTGTTTCACTACCAAAGAGAATACGAGAATAGAATCCACTGATCGCAGAGGACCCTTTGGTGGAACTAATTTACCTTTCCAGAGAAAATTCCACAGAGGCACAAAATTGTCCACATCAAAAAATTAGGAAAAGTGCTTTGAAATTATTGTTTTGTACCTCTGAAATCGATGCTGATGATTGCAGTCCAGTGCCATTTTTATTAAAACAAAAAGGTAACATAGGATACATACAGTATCAATATTTTACTTACTGTAAGAAAGCTAATTGCCCAGAAAGCCATGAACACCTCATACAAAGGTAGAAAAGGGTTATCATCAACAGTTACACCACGAGGCTTGAAAAAGTACAACAAGATTCCAACAAGTGCTATTGGTACCAAGGTCCATGTAAAACAAGTCATCCATCCGAAGTAAAATGCAACACTCTCTCCTACAAAAAATAATGCTGAGATGACTTCATTTGCTTCAAGGATCAATCATGTTTAGACACTGAATATAAATTTCATGGATATAGTAATGATGATGATGACGGTAACAACTATTAATGATGATGATGAGGTGGACCACAAAAACAAAGATGATGTGTAACAACTTTGGATTTGCCTCTGATCCTAATAACAATGGTTTTACTGCAGTACCTACGTGAGGTAAATTGAACAAACTTTGTTACCATAGTAATCCCTTATCTCCTGCAAAGGACACATAATCACATTCTGTTTCATTCTCTTCCATATCTTCTCTTGCTCATGAGCTTGATGAAGAGGAAAAGCAGACTCTAAGATTGGAGGCTTAGAATGTAGACAGTCTGTAATGAATGCATGCTGCCCTCTGAACTTGATTCCATAAGACATCAGATGCTCCTAAAAATGACAAAATATTTAGTATTTATTGAACATTAAGAATACACAACAGTATTTAAGACATACATTTGATACCTTGAGCGAAGTTGTTTAAAGGTAAACAACTAGCAGAAACAATAATATTACAATCACAAATTCACAACAAATTCTGTGAAAAATAATAAATCATTTTCACATGACGTCATGGCGGCCATATTGGTGTACCCAAACAAAGAAACAGCAGCCATTTTGGTGTCCCAAAAAAATCCTTGGGGAATTGAACTCCATTTTCACACAAACATGTTCTATTGTTTCACTAAATCAATATGGCTGCTGGTCACATGAGTGAAAACCATCTATACTCTGTTAGTAACAATGTTCATTGCCACAGCACATCTTTGATAAAAGATCACCCAAAAATAACGGTCTTAAAGGAAAGGAGACCTTCCGAAACAACAACCAAAGATTTTACAACAAATCATTTTAGCCCCATTCATGCTAATATTATGAACAACCATTCCTTACTTGGTTGTACTGAACAGATTCCAGGCAGATCTCCAGCAAGTGAGCCCTTTCAGCTGAGTTAAAAAAAGTTCCTGGATTTTCACTTCCAGCAAAGTCACTGATTTTATCAGCAACAAATTCTTGGATCTAAGAAATATATAAAAGAAAAAGAAAATGTAAATACAATGCACAAGAAAAGTTCCATTATTTCCCCCAATAAATTTATAATCTCTATGGAGGAAGTGCATATTGGCTAGTAAAGGAGCAAGGTTTTCAAGCTTTCAAAATTAATTAACTACTGCAAGGCTCTAAAGTAATCAGGAGGAGGAGAGGAACAGATATAGTTAATAACACCAATAAAATTCATTTCTGTCCGACTTTCGGAGAGGAAAAGCTTATGAACAATAATACAATACAATGAGAGACAGATCCACACAATATAACCCCCTTGCCCCTCCCCAACCCCCCCCCCCC
>BLFK01001130.1:1341680-1355625 GCA_014634185.1 Astreopora myriophthalma
GGGGGGGGGGGGGGACCAAAGTGCAACAATCAAAATTGTCCTGGCATGTGCATCTTGCATGATACTTGTTCTCTTGATATCCGAACAAGGGAATTTCTTTGCAGGAGGACTGGAGTCTGGATCTGGCTCTCATGAGGGACGGGACCAATCTAGAGGGCAAAGCTCGCCGGAAGACAAACAAGAGAAAAAGGTTGACTGAAAATTCCTGAGATGAGAAGCAAAAAATAAAAGTAATTGAATGTTTAATATGTCACTGTTTTATTTTTTGGTGATATTTTTTGGGAACATTTGCTACCTTCACTGGTAGCCAGGGACAAACGACTGTGGGTATAAAACACAGGTCACAGGTCACAGGTCAGATCTCTGGTTATTGTTTTCACCAATACTGAAACAACCCTTAACCTTTACTAATACTAACCTTAGGCCTAAACATTGTCTTAGTGTAGTATTTAGGCCTAAGGTTAGCATTAGGACCTGGCTTAGGATTGTTTCACTATTAGTAAAACAATGACCTGACCTGTGACCTGTGTTTTAGACCCATCGGACAAGCAAGGACACTGGTATGAAGATATTTCCCTAGGGTTGGAACATTCGCTCAGTTTCTCTAGTTCCTTTGTCTAGGTCCCGTCTCTTCCTGGGGTTGCATGGGGGTGGGGACGTACAATGAGTGGTTCACTTTTTCCTCTCTTAAGGCTTCATGGTGCCTGTGCCACAATTTTGTTCATGCCACACTTTAATCGTCAGCCTTGATCTATTACTGAACAAACACACACAAACACACACACACAGCACCATGGAGTCCATTTCTTAAACGATAAATTAAACTTTAAAGCCTATGTACATTACACAAGAAAAATTAATAATTGCCTTATTCTCCTTAGTGGTTTTCTCAAGACCAACTTCCTCAGCCTGAAACAGGTTCATTCATTAAAATATTAAACAATCTCTTGACTATTTAATAGAATGAATTTACACACCACCACATAACGAAGTAAACTCAGGTCACCCAATTTAGATATTAACAAGCTTTGGGTTTAATTTCTCCAATAGTATAATTTTGTAAACATCGATCCAGTGTCACCTTCTCAGCGAGCACCGCGAAAGGAGAAGCAACAGTCAATAACGTTTTGCCTTCAAAGTCTTCTCGTACCACACTAAACTTCGCACGACTCAAACAACCGATAAAGTACTGTTTAACGTCTTCTTTGTGGCATTTCTCTGAGAAGCAAATGAAGTACTCTTCAGTCGCCATATTGCTTGGAGGCTGTCACGCGTGTTGTCACGCATTCAATTGTATTCACAGGACGTGACATTTATTGCGTCCCTCAACAACAGAAACAATGAAAACTAACCCTAACAATACAGCTGCATCCTAACGAGATCCAATGAAATTTGAGGTTGTAAACAGCTGCGTGGTATCTGTAAAAGTTGACTATCTTTTCCATTTTTTCTTTTTCATAACAGTGAATCATTACATAAATACAACAAGAGCTTTAATCAAGTGTCAGTTGATTTAGGGCTGGAACACTAATAGACAACACTACATTGAATCAAATCAAATCAAACCACATCGAGCAGCGATGGAACGAAATTGAATTATTTATTATATGGTCTTAAGTCTGCAAATTATGATGTTAACTGTGCTTTCTTTTGTGGAGTGCAAAATTTTATAATTAATACGAATCACTTCTTGGTGGCCAGAGTTTGATATTATTATTAGTATATTCATAACATTCAAGTTTGTGTGTGTGCGCATGTGTGTGTATGTGTGTGAGCCTGTATGAATAATATTAAAATTTGTATTACTGTAATTCCCCTAGTTCTGACTAGGTGCTTTTGGGGAAAACAATGTAGAGAATCAACCCACACAATGCCATGTCAGGGAATCAAACCTTACACGCTGGTGGAAGGTGAGCCCTTTTAATTTGGCCGGTGGGAGGAGTGGGGTAGTTAAAAAAAATTATAAGGCCTTATTTTAGAGAAGGAGGACATATAAAGTATGTATTACAAATGGATGGTTCTTAGAGAAGAAGGGAATGGGAGCACTAAAGCGACGGACCTGCGATCTCTGCTTTCAAAGTAAATTGTTGAAGTTGCAAAATTAATGCATGCTGTTAATGCTAAACAAGCACTGCCAAATATTTTAGATCTCTTGGAATGAAATACCTGAAAGAATAAGAAATTGTCAAATAATAGTTTAAAAAATAAGATGAGAAATATGCTATTTGACATATTAATAACTAAAGATTACTACATTGAAACTGATAAAATAATATCGAAACTAAAGAAGTGCTAGATACTGTCCTTATTTTGTAATCTACTTTATTTGTCACATCATGTTATTTCTCTAAGTTTATATAGTTTATGCCTATTCCCCTTCTTTCCTTCTTTTTTTAAATACTCCATATGAATCTATATATGAATCTTACATAGTTGTATCTATTGACACCACCTGTGTCGATTAGCTACGCTACCTGCGGGTCGGTCTAGTTGTTTTTTGATATTTTTAAGAAAGAGTAAACTAGTTGTTTGTTTGTTTGTTATTGTTCCCCATCCTGACTGGGCAGTTAAACAGTCCACTCCAGTCAACTAATTTACTGCTCTGTCTTAAAAGAAAAAACTTGCATGAATGTTTCAACCAGTCAGATGCAAAACTAAACCCACTGGATTTGCGACTTTATAGTCAAACTCAATTTTGTACCCTGCCTAAACAGAAAAACATGTTGGGGATGCAAAAGCATTCAACTAAATCACGAATCTTCGACAAAACAATGCTACCAACTTGTTACTAGGGGTAACAGGTGAAAAATTTTTGCACTATTCCAAAACGACTCATTCAGCCATACATGTTTAAGTGATGTAGTCCATCGTTATACTTCCATATTAAGTTACTATTAAATTAAAATACCTAATTTTTCACCTCTTGTTCCTAAGGATGTGTCAATATTTAAACTACATCTTCCTTTTTTTTCACTTTTCTGATAGGTTTCCCTATAATCAATTTTCTTAGAAATCGACAAGATGTATCATCAATGAAACGCATTAACAAGTGTCTCTTATAACGTGCAGTATTGCACCTAATGGACAAACAATGGGTATAAAAAGGAGCCTAAACCCAGAGTTTTAACGGGCTTAAATCGCTTTGTGTTCCTCTTCTTTATCCGAGCGCAAAAGTTTTCCAAACCATAAAACAATTCCACAGTTTATTAAACATATCACAACCATCAATCCCAGGCTGTTTCCGAAGGTAGCTATTGGAAACTGCTCTAATTCGTTTCGCCTGGATTCCATTAGGATCTCAATAGCCGTGAACTGATCTGCCACCCCTAATGCTGTAAATACGTGAAGGAAATGATGGCTGTGACCTATGATATCAAAGACTCCTGGCATCAGTCGCTCCGGCATTCTAGACATGTTTGCCAAGGCTGCAATTACGTAAAACCAACAGTGCCGCTTGAAATAAGAGAGAGCGAGCAGTTCTTGATCTGATCCATGTTGATGAGACGGTTCAGTGAGTAAACGGTATGTATATGGAGCACTGTTGCATACAAATGCGACCACAAAACAAAATGTCCGAATAACATACTTCATCTTTGGCCATCTGTGGCGAGAGGCACAACAAGTAGAAGTCGACAAAACGGAAACAAGACATGAAACTGCTAGAAACGCGCTCGAAGAACTAAAGAAGCTGTTTGTACTCTGTAGCGAACGGCTGTAGAAGTAAAATGCTTGTCCAGCCCCAACACTGTAGACGCTAATCGCCGAGTAATCGAAGAAAAAACAAATATGTCGCGCTCTGGGAGACATGGAATTAAAGAGATGAGCGCCCGAACTCATCAACAAAAAGCCGCAAATTCCTAAAGCGAATGAGAGGAGTGGGTAAACGTAGGTATCAAACATGCCAAACTTCCAGAACAACGAGGCAAAACGAACCAGGAACAGCAAGAATGGAATAAAGTGAGTCCAAACGTTCACTGTTTCGTTTAGAGGCTGAAAGGCACTCTTGAGACAATCCAAGGCAGAGCTGTAAGGTTTGCGATAACCAGAGCAAATAAACTGTTCGCGGAACTGCGAGGGCACCTCACCCGAACGCAAACCGTAGCCAAACGTCGAACTCTTGCGTTTCCCCTCGTCTCGTTTCTGTTCCATTTCAGTTACCTTCGACGTGAAACTCAATCGGAGTACTTTCAGAAAGAACGATTTCTCCTTGTTGGTTGAAACGGAACTAAAATCTAAAACGATTATGACATATTGACACCCGGCGAAATTTTTTTTGACCAATGCGCTCATTGGTGGATTTTCCGGGTGCGATGGTTTCCATCTGAAGAATAAACTGTGGATTGGACTCGATAATGAATGGACCAACAGTATTTGCACAAATAGTACAGTTTATACCACAGAAGCGTAGACTATAAAACCACTGAAATCCAAAGCTATGCAAAGCATAGAAAGAGCTCAGATGTAACATTGAGTACATGTATTTGAATAGCTAAGGTTTGACGCCAGTTTTGAAATACAAATTGCCAAATCAAAAGACGCCCCGGGGTTACGCTGAGGCACCGATGAGGCAACGCGTCCAGAAGTACTGCTATTAATTCTATTTTTCTTTTAGGAATTTGTTCTGCGCATGCGTAAATGCCTTATTGATCCAATACGTACCATTTGTGAGACACTATGGCTACAATGTTTTTTTCAATAGTAGTGTGTCAAATTCACCCATTTCCTTAATCCCCCTTCGCAAACTGTTTCTTCGCCCAGTTAAGATAAATGGGGATCTGAAAAATGTGTCTATTTTTCAGATTCAATCGAGAATTTTGCTGCCTGTATCTGGAAATCTTCATCCGCGCATGTGAAAAGAAAAGGAACATAATATTTGACATGATTTAATGTTGCTGGGACATGAGATAATTTTTGATAGTTTTGGAGAAAGCCAATGGGTTAAGGTCTTTATAGTGCTATGGGATTTGTTGCCAAAGATCTATTGCCGAGAATGGGATCATTTGTTTGCCACTCGTTGTTTTTATTAGAAGTTTATGCAAATTTTGTTTTGCCGCGTACCGGGTGTCATGACGATGTACGTTGCTGGCATACTGGAAAAAATGGTCAAATGGTTTCGGCAATGAACCTTTATGCCATGCACATGTGAATTTGAGAGCATGAAGGCGATACACATTCTTTTCTGTTAATATATCCAGGACGCTAATTAGCGGTAAGGCACTAGCCGTATTTTTACCAGATAAAGTTGCGAAGAATATTAACCTAATAACGTGACTTAGCTTAGTTTGGATTTTCTGAAGATTTGTCTTGCAGGTGCTGCCCGAGGCTACAATAGCATATGAGATACAACGATAGACGAGGTTATAACAGATTTGTTTAAGTTGCTTAAGAGATAAATAACGCCTTATATAGAAATTACTACTACATTCCTTGGGAGCTTTAGGCATACATATGAGATATGGTGCTTCCAAGATAAAGAACGAATTGCTGTTTGCCTCGGTTCCAAAACGAGTCCTGGTGCACAACCATTCAAATGCAAATGAGTTTTGTATTTTCATGCAAATCAAACTCATTATCATTTGAATGGTTTAGCACCAAGACTCGCTTTGAAACAGAGGCAAACAGCAATTCGGAAATGGCCTATTATTTCTCCCAAATATTTAATATGGTCCTTCCATTCCAAGGAAAGGCATGATCCATCTACATTAGTATTCGTAAAATAACGATGTATTCCAGTCATTCCAAAATGACTGAATAGGAATATAAAACGATATATAGAAAACATAACTATTCCACGGTAAGAAACGCTTACGTGCGTTTTTCCAACCACAAATAATTCCAGTTAATACTATTGTAAACGATACCAACCAATTCTGAACAACTATGTTCTTCTCTCACAATTACAAAATTTTGCCATCAACCCGCCTAAGCCAAGAGCATCGACAATTTCTTTTTGTGAAAATAAAATCCGTAAAATCCGGCTGTACAACGTACAGGCATACAGGTAGCTATGCACCCAATTTACTTTAACCCTTGATTCCAAAGCAATGTACAATTATAAATGTTACATTCCATTGGAATTGCATTATTTAACGTTGGATACACATCTTTTCTGGCAAATAGGTGAATAAACGAAATAAAAATTAGTACCTGTGTGATATTATGGCCTACATTGAGGCCTGATTTTCCAGTGTTGGTTGTGTGCGGCTATTTTCAAAGGAGCCACACACGTTCCGACAGTACATATCTCATTCGAATCTATTTTGTGGCATGAAGTGATTCAAATGCATTTTTGGGGGCATTTAAGTGAATAGGTCGGATTCTGTGCAATATCGAAGGCTACATTTTAAAAACTAAAAAATGGCGTAGACCTTTTCCTCAGAATGTAAGGTACAAATAAGCATGTTGCCAACCCCTAGTTTGACAATTTTATCAGCCTTTGACTTATTACGAGAACTTGTGTAAAACGTTTCCTTAGAAATGGACACATATTGACACCCATAGTAATGTTACCAGGGCAACAATCTTACTCCATTTTTTACCATATGAGAAGTACGTATAGATGGTACTAACTGACATACACATACTCCCCATATTGCTTTATGGCTCTACACTAGCAAAATGGGAGTGAACAATCTTTTTCCAAAACTGAACACACGAATGAAAATCCTGCACAAAATATACCTGAAAAAAAAAAGGGTTGCCATGCGAACAGCACAATGGGTATCATTTGGCGCATTGCAAATCCTAGTAATAAAATTCAGTGTTGTACCTATCCTAGTAATAAAATAAATATAAAAAAACTGCATAATTGCTTTAGCTCCAGCAACAGATCATGATGGAAAATTCACTGTTTTCAGCACCTGTTGCATTTAGATTTCCTTGGCAATTTTTTCAACTTGACTTTGTCATTTGAGTCAGTAAGTTCAATCTTTATAGACCCAAGGTCTACAGCCTTTGTCAGTAGCTGAATCATAGTCTTGAACATTTCTTCAATACTCTCCACATCAAATGCACTGGCTTCCATGAAGCTTAGACCATAGCGCCTTGCAATTGAGTGGCCCTCTTCTGCAGAAACCACACGCTTCCTCACTTGATCTATCTTGTTTCCAATTAAAATAATTAATACATTGTTTTCTGTGCAGTACTGCTGTGCTATGTCTAGCCATTTGGGAATATGATCAAAACTTTCACGGTCAGTCACGTCACACACAAGGAATATGCCATGGACACCACGGAAATACATCCCCTGAATAGCATAGAACTGCTCTTGACCAGCTGTGTCAGCCACCTCTAAACGCACAAACTTGGAGCCATATTTGAATGATGGTCTATCAACTTCCATGCCTACAGTTGCTGTGCTCATGAGAACATTGAAAAATGGATTTTGAAAACGACTAAATAAACAGGATTTCCCAACTCCTCTGTCTCCAATGAAAAGAGCTTTGAATTTATAATCATAATGTGGCTGACTCTCCACCCTCTCAATCATAATTTTATTGTCTTCATAATGATCAGACTGTCGCACCACCCTCCATTTGTGCCTCTTTAGCTCTTCCTTGATGTCCTTTACTTCTGGCCGTACTTTGCTGTCATTCTGCAAGCACCCCAACACCAATTCTTTCAGAGAATGCTCTCCCATCTCGGCAATGTCAACATTCCGCCTTTCATGTTCGCTAACCATCTGACCATCTAAGAGCAGACGAGTATACAACAATTACCATAAACCAGCTCAACTCTATGACAATGACATAATAGGAATTAGTATTTCCCAGTGAATTTTACATTTTTTGGAAGGCTGACGTCAATTTCTACTCCCTCCCTTAAGCATCAAATCCCCCCACTCACCCCGCACCCCAAATGCCCAAAGTACCTTGTTTGTGGCAAGAAAGTAATAAGAAAGTAATAAGAAAGTAATAAGTAATATGGGCCATATAGACCCCATAAATGACAGCCAATATCATCCAAATAAGGCTCATTATAGACTTGAGACCCTTTTGAATTTAAATGTTCAAGTTATCGAGGCTTTTTGGGCTAATTAGCATGAAGACAAAACAATACTTTATTGGCTGCCATCATAAATAGGGTCTATAGCAGGTACTCAAATACCCCTTCTAAGAATCCTCAAATTCTTGACCCTGGGAAAGCACTCAATAATTGTCAATTTCCCACAGACTGCCCACATTTTAACTTTGCATCTTAACATGAATAGGTGTGTAACACCAACTGAATCCAAATAAAGATTTCCAACTCAAAAACAGATTTTGTGCTTTTTACACGAATACCAAAAAGATCATGGCAAATCTATTGGATCAACACTCACATGGTGTTGAATGGATTCAACCTACAGTAAATTGGGATGTTTTAGATTTGGTATGTTGCACATTTCTTTGGTACAAATTCAAGAATTGTACTTCAGTTCCAATCAAACTCTTTGGCTCAATGAGCATGATTGCCACGGTAAAAAGCCTCTTCCAAATTCTCTTTATTTTCTTCAGTATGAATTCAATTTGAATTTTACCAAAGAATTGCACCCTAAGCTCTTAACAAAGGACAGACCTTTAGTAATTGGAGAGATTGAGCAAAGCACAGGTTCATGCCCCACAATCATGCACAGAAGCACAACACCAAATGAAAACACGTCAACCTTTGGTCCATACATGGCACCATCTATCCACCGCAGCTTCATATCAGGGTATGTTTCAGGTGCTGCATAGGCTGGTGTACCTGGCACCTGTGTGGCATACATGTCGCATCCTGCAGCAAACATTTTGGCAAGGCCGAAATCTGCAATCTTGGCATTTCCATTCACCGTCAGCAATATATTCTTTGTTGCTAGGTCACGATGAACTACAGCGGGTTCCAGGCCATGCATGTACTCCAGGCCGTCGATTACGTCTGATGCTATACGTACCAAATTCATTTCGGGAACTTTGGGTGAAGTTGTGGACTCTCTAATGTACTTTGCTAGATCACAGTGAAGAAGCTCTGTAACGATTATAGGGGAATGCCCTTCTGGAAACAGTACGGTGTCTAGTTTCACCACATTGGGGTGATCAAGCGTTTCCAAAACGTCCCTTTCACGTTGAAACTCCTTCATAAAATGATTCAAAATCTCTTGATGTGTAAAGAACATAGGATGAAACCTCTTCGCTGCAACCTCTCTTCCATTCCATGAAGCTCGGTAAACTGTTCCATAAGAACCCCTTCCAATTTCCTTTAATAACACCAGACCTTTGACGTGCGACTCGAGAGAATCTTCGTTAGACGCTGGAGAAGCCATCTCAAACTGGACAATGCACTGGGTCGACAGCGAGAGAGAAAACCTCCATTGCTACCACATTTAAAGCAGCATCGAGCTATCACCGTTTTCAATACACCAAAGCAACATAAGATGGGGAAATCGCCAGGATGCGAGGTTTTCTTGCTTTATCCTCCCGGTTAGCGACTACGCTCTCGCTCTGCATTCTGGGTATCTCGGGCAAGCGTCACGCAGTCTGCTCACGGCCCAGTCCTTGGACACCTCCTGGCAACTACACAACGTAATATTCTCGTGAACTGAAGAAATGATCCTCACACTTTCTGGACAATTTAAGCAATTGTCTCTTATGCGCACTTGAAAAATTCAAGTGACTCCAACGGGATTCGAACCCACGACCTCTGCGATGCCGGTGCAGTGCTCTTACCAACTGAGCTATGAAGCCACACAGTTGAGAGCAGGTCAATTTGTTGGGCTCATGCGTGTTTTCCCGTGAAAGGAATGGTAATATTCTCCATTGTCATGAGACACACGCACCGCTATCAAGAACACCATAAATTAGACAGAAAACTGACTGAAAAGAGCTCCTGTTCAGCAAGAAACAGCAATCCTTATCTTAACGTTGATATACAGTCTTAGGTCTAAGCACCGATTTGAAATGGTTATTGTCATGGGTAACTCTTGGTAAATACTTTAAAAAGGTAGGAGTTTTCAGCAGCTTGCCTCCTTGATCTAGTGGTAATTGGCATGAGTAAAAGGCGAGTGTCCAGGATTCGACACGCTTACCCTTCTGAAAATTTCTTCTTTAACTTTCATCTTAAGTTAAAAAATCATTTTATGTCATGTAAGTTGAAGTTAGATGTCTAAGGTTATTTTGAGCTCCGTGAACGAGTGCTCAACTCGCAGCCCGAATTAACCTGTCCAGGCCAGTGCTTTGAGGGGATCTCTCGCCTCAACGGAAAACAAGGGGGCAGGCCAAAACGCACCGCGTGAAAATTGGAAGTGGAACGGGGTCAAACTGGGCAAAAAGGGGCAAAATTCCGTTGACTGAACTAAGGAGGAAAATCAAGCGGGCGGAAATACAAACGAAAAAACAAACAAAAAAACTGAAAAAAGGATTGCGAATATACCAGAAAACAAAATCAAGTGGTCCGGGTAAAAGAGTGGTAAAAAAGGTCCAACAAATTTTCAAAGGCAACTACCATCGGACAATCGGCGCACACACAATTAAGCGCATCTGTAACTTTGTTTACGTTATATGAATGAATCTACATTAAAATAATAATAAACGATAAGACGATAACCCTCTCTCTTCGAGGCAATTAAAACAGTGATCAGGAGCGACTTAATCCGCATCTCTGGGATTTTAGATCTGGTACGCGCGGTCCGTGCATCTCACTCCACTTTCGACATGCCGTTATGAATATAATAAAACAAGTCAAAGTAGCATAAACAAACCAAATTAAGTGATAAATAAATAAGCCCATGGACATTCTATTCTGGTCGACGTTTTCCCCTGTTTTACAAGCTGGAACCCAAGGATGGACAAAGCTCATACTTTTTTACGCTTGTCGTAATTTTTCTGAATGTGAATCTATCCCTGTACTTCGCACAATATTGTGTATTTTGGAAAACGCCTATTTAATGGCCATGTTTTCTATCAGCGCAATGGCGTTCTGTTTTTCTTTGTCAGAATGTTCTTTGCTGCTTTATTTGCTTTCCCAGTGTCAGGCGGTTTATTTCATAATTGGCTCAATTTGACTCAAATTTCCTGTCCGACAAAACAACCGTATCACTAATGATTGCTGAAGTAGACCACACCGTGGGCACGCGATCTCAAAATCTCCGTGCTAAACAACATTCGCTTTTAATGATAACATCTAAGACAATTATAAAACAGAAAACACATTTCATTGTTTCGAGTACTGACACGACTGAAGCTTGGCGAAGGCTTTAATTTTCAGGCCGAGGGAAGAGCGAAGACCGCTCTATTCTATGGTAATAGGATTGGATGAGCTTAACTCGACCTTAATCCTCAAAACCATTATATTTTTTTAATGAATTTTTATACAACAACCGGAACCGAAGAATAAGGCATTAAAAGACTACGACTTCCTTAGATTTCAGCTGCGTTGTGTATTGTGGTTTTATGGAACTTTAGACTACTTTGAACTGAACCTTCTAGCTAATTGCCAGTCATGTAATCACGGAAAGGCCGAACCCGAACAAGGGCACTGGGGAGAGGGGCGTGGTTCACGGAGGGGCAGATAGAGAATTAGCTTACTGCTAAAACCCGAAACCTTATATTCTTCTCACGTTTATCCCTTCGACTGACTTCCACCCCAAAATGGCTTCTATATTACAAGACCTGTATTCGAGTCATCCGAAATACTGAACACAATTCACCGACACGGTATTTGATCGGCATTGCATTCACTCGGATACACATTCCAAGCCTTCTCATTTGAAGTGAGCGGCGGTCACCCCAAGTTTTTCAGTACAGTTATCGAATTTTTCAGGGGACAAAAAGAGTATCATAACCTGCCTCAAAAACAACATTTCATTCCATAATGTCGCACTGTAAATTTCAGCATTTGCTGTGCCGACAACACAACTAGACACCCGCCAATGTTCATAATGTTTTGATTGGGAAAACAAATGTTCTTTTTCAACACCAATACAATCAACACGCCTTTTAGTTCAACCTGTAGGCAAGAAAACGACTTTTTCGACCCAGAAAATATAATGAGCTGGACAGTACTTTCCAGTAATTGTCTACAGTATTTTAAAGTACGAGATACTTCGAATTTGCGAGCGCGAGAAGTAAATGTGAAAAGAGAGAGAGAGAGAGAGAGAGAGAGAGAGAGAGAGAGAGAGAGAGAGAGAGAGAGAGAGAGAGAGAGAGAGAGAGAGAGAGCTCTACTAGCACTGAAGAAAGCTTTCGATCAGTGACTGTTAATTGGTCAGGCCGGAGAACGCGGGACAATGACAATCTGTAGAGAATTTTAATCCGTTGCTAGAAGGGGTGCTATAATATCCAGCATTTCTGTTTAATTAAGTGTTTTCTCCACAAGATGTTCCTCTTTGCTGAAAGGCGTCCCTTTTATGGGTCTTAAAGGGATTTCCTCTCAACCTTCTTTCGACCGCCTCACACGCAGAACAATACCGACATTTTCGTCCTCGAGACCACTGATAGAAACACAAGGCGCCTCATCGGACTAGTTTGCGCCGAGTTGGAAGGCTCCTTTCTAGCCCTTCTATTGACTAACCACTCAACCTGTCCCAAAAAGGATTGCACGGTGAGCCAAGGAGGCTAGCACGTTGCATTTTATTAGTTCTTGGAGAAGCCTTCACCAACTTCACCCACTGAAAGTGATTTTTCGCAACTTTTGCACCCCGGCGTTCTGATCCTTTTTATCTTTCTCCAATTAAACTAATTTATGAGGTGTCTAGAGGAAAGTCTTTATCACGGTTGGAGAGAAAGTCAACCGAATCAAGTAAAAGATGATAACAATGTATTGGGCCAAAAGGCCAACCGCAAAGAAACAGTTCAGTATAAAGAGCGTGCGGGTCAGGGGAAATTGTTGTCTTTGTATTAAGCCGACAATAGGGAATTAACGGTCGAACAGAAGCACGAGACAAAAAAAAAACTACAGCAAGCTTCATTAAGATAAAGCGCTTTCTGTTTCGTGGAAATTCCTTCAGTCGCGTGATACACACGAAACTCGTGATTTCGTCTTCGACTGTCCTGTGCCTATAAGTGAGCAACATTACCTTCTCTATCGTTGGATTTAATTAAGCTGGTTTGAATAGAAAATACATTTACCTGATGGTTTAATTCAATAGTTTGACTAGTCATTCTTTTTGTTCGTGAACACGCGTGGGTGGATTACAACCACGCACGCGACGATCACGAGACAGTGGAGTTCGCGTGTTGCGCGAGTGGACGAAATGCGGTTTGCATGTTTTAAATTCAATTGGATCGATTAAGATTTCTCGGCTTATAGGAGAGATTAGAAAATGGCAAGATGAAATGTAAACATTAGGATTTTATACCATTAAAACACTTGAGCAAGCCCGATACTCACGAAAGGCTAAACTGCTCCAAAGCAATCCTCGGCCGGCAAAACGTGTGTTTTCAGTTCGCTTGCAAACAAAAGGGTACCTATGACCTCCAGTTCTTCCGTGCACTGCGCTGTACGAAATAAGATCTAAGCTGCGAGCACTACTGGCCAGTGTCGGCGACATTCTGTCTTGAATCTCGTGATCACTGTCATCTCTTGTGTTTTATTTTCGCAACCTCGTGCACGCAGACATTTCACAAAGTGATTCAGTTTTCGCTTTTTCCTGGCTAGTTTAAGAATCAATTCAAAACGACTCTAACGTCTCCGGTAATGCCACTTATTATTTGTAAGTAGTGGCTTGGGCGTGAACAAACTTTACTACTCATGCCACGTTATCAGTTAAATCGGTAATTGCCCATTGGTAAGAAAATCAGTGTGAGATTTATCTGATAACGACTTCGAATTTGCCGTGAATAAGAGACCTTTTTAAATGGGTTGACCGCCAGTAAGAAATGAAGTACAGCCCGGCCCTGGCTTAACGCGCCCTGTTAGTCCAGCGTGCATCTCTCTCTCTCTCCCTCTTCCTCCCTAATTCTGCCGGGCGTCTTCCCAATGATCCCCCCCC
>BLFK01001130.1:1355635-1369547 GCA_014634185.1 Astreopora myriophthalma
AACCTTAGTAAAAAAGAGGAAGGGGGACGTAAACAAAGCGTCAAAATGCCTAACAACTAAGGTGAGAAATAAGAATGAAAATTGTGCAATAATGTGCAATAACATTTTGTATAAATACTCTGACTGGTCTGCAGAGACGTGATCTGGCTCTTGACCTTATTTGTAACTAAGTAGAGACGCGTGATCTTATATATATATATCTATATAATAATATAATATACTTATACGTTCATACATAATTGCATAGATCTCTCGTCTCTGAAGATAACTTCCGCTCAGGCTATCACGTTTGTCCATGTCATCGACAACAGTCCTTCGCCAAAATACACTACACTAGAAGCCCATAATTAGGAGCGTCAATCTGCGCCACCGGGTTTGTACGCTAACACAGGAGTGGATGGAGCTATTTTTGGAACGATATTTCGCGCCAAAAGGAAAAAAAGACAGGCACGTTCATCCAATTCATCCAATCAAATGGCTTTACATGACAGCGCTAGACAGCTCATTATTGATGTTATTTACTTTTCGTACAGAGGAGGGCGCTTGCAACCATGGCAATCTCTTATCACGAGAATTTCAAAAGTTAAAGATAACCTGGTCTACACCTGCGCCGGTGGCCCTGGCCGAGTTGTTCGAAGCAGAGTTAGTGCTAATCCGGGATAAATACCATAACAACCAGTAGGATTTAATCGGACTTAACCCAGGGTTAGCGCTAACCCGGCTTCGAATAACTCGGCTCCGGACCATAACATATGGACAGTCCTACTTAAGGGCTCCTCACTACATAGCACTCACCCGAACGGTAGAATTTCATCACGTCTTCACTTTCAGTTGATGGGCTATTCACACTGTATAGAACCGCTTGTCTGCGCAAGAAGCGGAACTCAAAGAGCTAAATCCCTTCTGGGCACGATGGGAGCAAAAGCTTCATGTCGGTTTGGTGTAAATAGATCAGTCCCTTTTCCAGATATGGCCCAAAGGTTCCTATAAGCAGTGAAAACAATAGCGTTATCACAGATAGAAGAAGTGGGCTGAATGTAAAGTACAAACCGCTGTTAGCGTATCTGAGATGCCCAAAGAAAAAGAGTATTTACGAGAAAGTAAAAACTGTTCAAGATAGCGGAGAGTTCCAGATAACCGAGTTCGAGTTATTTCTTTATAGTAAATGACTGAAAAATCATGATCAAATTTAGGAAAGCTACTTTCTGCTCGAGATAGAGCGGTTTTCAATTGAGTGTCGTAAAAATAAAACCAAAGTAATTTCAGAGCCAATCGTGTTCTGAAGGAAATATACCCTCAGCCAATCACATATCGAAGTAATTCCCTGCTTAGTTTAACCAGCCAACCAGAACGCAAAGCTAGAAAACGCAGCCGGTACTAAGCGCGGGAAAACGACGGTGACGAAGTCGAAATTGGTGTTAGTTTTGTATATGATCAGCTGAAAAGTCCGCGCAAGTTTTTGGATCCAGTTCTGGCCCCAGTTGTTCGAAAGGTGGATAACGCTATGCACCAGATAAGAACTAGCAAATCCAATTGACTTATCCAGCGGATAGCGCTATCCACCCTTCGAACAACTGGGGCCTGGAGCAAACCAAAACCCAAAGAAAAGCAATCGCGTAATTATTTTCGACTCTCAAGTGAAAATCGCTCCAACGGGGAATTCGAGATAAACCCTGCCCTGGTTTTACAAGCCCCTCGTGACTGATGCCTATAACGTTTCGGTCAGCGGCTTGTAATAAAGAAACCGCGAAGCCCTGTAGACCGACTGACATTCCCCACTGGGGCTAAGCGTTTTTACTTAGTCATTTTATGAGACACTTAAGCCGTCGACAAGCTGCCCATACCAGCTATTTGTGTAAGTGCACCACGAAGTGTGTGTTTATTTGCATAGAAAGGAATTATGTGAGGATTATCAAAATGAAAGCCTGGATGTCTCAATGAATCACAAGCAGCATTGCATAGTTGAAATTTAAAAAAAAATAGTAATAATAAAATAAACATAAAGAAGCTGACAAAACGGTGAAATAAATGTATGGGTACTTTGAAAAACCAGACTTAAATGTATGTAACTTTTGGCTTGCAGGGCCATCTAAGTTTCTAAAGAAGGTAAGATAAAGTGATATCGGCACTCGAGTATAATATACTGTTAAGTGACCACGTAGTTAAGTTCTTTATTTGACGAGGGTAGCACAAAATTGCATTAAAGCACCAAAAACTAATATCCCTCCGTAGCGGCTAAAAGAAATGTTAGCCGATCGGCATTTTTAGAATTATCTGGAGATTTGGCCCAAAATAGAAAGACCTTTTGTTGATTTAAGACATTTGCAATTTCCAACAACTCAGCTCTCGGCAAACACAGTTTGATGATATTTCTGAAATGCTTAACGTCTTTATCACCAACATTTAAGTAGCAGGAGAGTTAACACTGAAAGGCGAAATCACTAGAAAAGCAATTATATATAGTAAGCGTGGAATTTCTGGCGTGTGGCAAAGATTCAGTTGATCGTGATTGACCCTTCTTTCGCAGCTTACCCCTTAGAGACGGTCTAGAGCTGATAACACCAGCAAAGAGATAAATGCGAGATCAATAAAATCCTTAACTTGGACAAACCACTTATCTTGTATGCTCATTTGGTCTGATAACTTTTCAGCCAACGCGGTATGCAATTTATTCCTAACTGAAACTATTTCCTAAACTATGCCAGTACGTCTGTTACTTGTATGCAAATAACATGCCTGTATATGCGGTCAAAAGCGCTAGATTTTGTTTTTTTTCCCTCTACGAGATAGCGCGCAACTAAAGCGACCTCCTTCGGATACGCGACTGTTTCTCGAGTTGTTATGGGAACGGAATTCACGACCTTAATAACACTTACCAATGAAAATAATTACACAGCTGAAGAGTGCAAGTGGCAAGGGATCTGAATGCATATTAACTGCTAATAAGTGGCCTGGCAAAATTAAGAACCTCTTCATATGATCCGCGTTGACCGGGCTGGCTGGCTCAGTTACTGGCACCAGTTGTTTAAGGTCAGGATACCTTTACAGGGGCGGATTTATTTGGATGGGGGAGGGGATTGAGAGAAGATAGTGGACAAGTCAAGATCCAGCTTACAAAGTATACTCCAAGTTCAACCAATACCAAGGCTTTTGTACTCCCCATACTTAACAAAGCAAGAAGTTTATATATCCCTCAGGCCGGTTACATGTGGTATAATAGAAAAATCTTTCCGCATATTGAAACTGCTAAATAGCGACGTATCCACTAGATAAAGTTATCCAGGCTTCAAACACTGAGCTGGGGTCAGGAAGTTAGCTACATCTAACCCTGAAGATGTTTATCTGAACGGTAGTACTGCACCAGACCGAAAAGTTCGAAACACCCCAACGTACTGCATTCAGTAATAAAAGTGCCACACGGTAGTTCATTTGAATGGTTACTACTGGACAACTTCAACGATTGAGAGCCTCACACGTTAGAACTACCTCTTACAACATAATATACAGTGTCTCAAGGAAAGCGTTGTTCATTATAGTTTTCATTTAAATGGTTACACTCTAGAATTTCATTGAACGCGATGACTCAAAATTTAGAACAGTCTCCTCTAACCAACAGCACAAAATTAAAGTTATGGTCTCCCTGCTAGCAGAGTCCTCTTCTTTTGCGTTCGCTGGGCTGACGAGAACGGGAAAAGGGACCTCTGCTCTGCATCGAAAGTCGCTCTTATCTAACCGCCGTCCACGATCTTGGACGGCGCTGTTCAAAATGCATGCTCCCTATTATGTTTGCTGACCGTGACTAGAGACCGCTGTGTCTCGCGCATTTCTTTACAGTAATTCCGCTGTCAATTAGTGAGTCCGCACAGTAACGTGGCATCACGTGAAAAATGAGAAAAACTGATAAGGCAATGATTCAATGTTGGTCAGCTAAGGTACATGACCTCCTGACTGGCTGTAGCTATCTATCATAGTAAATAGTAAATAGTAAATAACATTCCCACACACATGATTTTTCCAGCCACTTCTTAGCAATCAGTTTGACATGGTCAGAGCAACTAATACAGCGCATAGATGATACGACCGCTTAATGATAAAAGGCTTGCCTGGGACAGTGATAAAGATCCCGATTAACAATGACTTACAATAATCTAGACCAGATCTGAGCGTCTGGCGTAGTAGTTAATAAAGAACTTAACATAAGAGCATAAATCACCGGATATGGTAGCTCAGGAAGTTGAACAGACTTAGTGAACCCAAGCCTGAAAGACGATTTAAGTTGTAGTTTACAAACTGCACGAAAAATAACTTCTTATTAAAGACTGGAGAAATCACAACCTGAGGATCGAAACTGGAGGGCAATCCACCCCTTAACTCTCCGAGCACCTGAGAACCCGTCAGCGCTGCAACTCAAATTCGATCAAATCAAATTGAACGCGAGCTACATTTTCTGCTATTGTGTGATAGATATGAAACAATAAGAAAAACACCAATGGACGACATCACTATGTCTGTAGTAATACTGTACACAAATACACTAAGGGATATGTGGCAGGGATTTTAATGAGTGCTTAAACAATTGTGCTAAACCATTAAAGAGACCATTTAAAAAAACCCCACTACTTAAGGATTTTTTTTTAAATTTGAGTAATCCCCCCGAAGGATTTTGCATTCATTACAAGTTAAAATTACCTCAAAGTCACTTAATTGACGTAACTGTGGAGATGGACTTTAAGACTAATGACAACTATACCAAGCAGTTGTTGTTGTTCAATTTATTATTTTCACTGATGTTGCAACGTGGTTTACTCAAAGGTTAACTAACATTCTTACTCTCCAATGTCAATACAAGTGCAAAGTTGATCAAATGTAGCGAGCACACAGTAACCTTGAAGTTACACACCACATTTTCAGAAGATATATTTAGAAATCATTAGGGAGAGTCAAGGTAAGTTGAGCTTTGGAACCAAAAGTTACAGCTTGAAACGAATTTTCTCCGTCTGTCCTCATTATCAGTATAAATTATCTGCGACAATAAATAATGCGTTACACAAATATTCTGGGATTCAATAAATAAGTCCGAGTCGAATCATAAAATAAATAATTGATTAGAACAGTACACAATTTAGAGGCTTCAGGCCTGTAAACTTTTAAGATATGTAAATTGAACTTGGGGCAAACGTGAACTACAGTCCACTGAGGTGGACTAGTTTTTCGCGTTTGAGATAAAGTGTCTCTCACGCATGCGTTATTGGTGGTCCTCTTGTATACTATCACAGCTGAGCGCATGCACGGTCTAGTTATCTGTACCCGGCTCCTAGTCAAGCACGGGCAGTTAGGCAGCCATCGCAATGTATTCTAGCCTGAGTGAAACGTCTAACTTCACACGAGACGAACAAATTTCAAAGAAAAAAATTCCGCATAAGTCAAAAAAAAAATTCTTATATCTTCACGACCAACAATTATATCGGTTTGTTTGACGTCTAGTAGACTATCGTTTTCAATAGAATTTGGTACATAAGTTGAATTGGCCAACCTGAGGAGATTGAAGAGCTCCAACTCCGAGTTAGCGAACTTAGTGGTCTATAGCCTACGCTAGAGCGATTTGCTCGCGTAACCCACCCCACCCTTCACAGCTTGCTTTGCTTGGGATTTCACCTTTTCATTTGCTCGCTAATTCGGGGTAAGCAGAGACCGGTTTTATTCCAGTCTTATAACTTTAACCTGACAACCTCATTCAAATAAAGCCGGTCTCTCCTCTCTACTAACATCTTCCCTGAGAGTATACAACTGACCACTTAAAAATGGATTCGTCAAATAAATGGCTTTGCAAAAGATTTTCTTTTTCACAAAAGAAACTTGACTGTTCGAATATCGAATAACTGGTACGACATTAGACTCAAATACAACATTTGTCTTTGCATTTTCAACATAAATATCTGTATATAAAAGCAATTTCTCTTTAACGGTTTGACGAAGTATTTTGAATCTCAAATTCAAATCTCCATGCGTAGAGCCCGTCAGTATGATAATTAGCAATATTACATCTTCCTAGTATAACGCGTCTTTCATAAACAATAAATATCTAAACGGTAATAAATATCCTAAAATATGGCACGAAATTCCAAAAATAAACCTAAAGATGAGGGAGCTGTCTCAGTTCATGTCCAAAAACTGCACTGCTCTCTGGCCATTGTGTGACTTCCTCGCCGACTTGATCAGACCTTCTCTCGTAACTCCCAGGTACCAATTTGAATTTAACTTTGACCTGAACGTTGTGTACCCTTTAGGAGAAATGTCTTGATGAAACACGCACCCATCGTCTGTCCTGGCCTGGTTGGATGGCTGCAAGAACAATACAAGTTATTCAATATCATTGTTTCGGACTCAAGAGACCTGACATCAATTATACATAATACCAGTTTAGGAAATGTTGTTCCTAGCTCAGTATAATTGACCGTGGGAAAAACATCGTGGTGAGAATTAGATGGTCCGACAACCTGTATTTCATTTCAGTAGACGCTTTGTGTGCGGAAATCGTGCCCAATTTTGCTGTTAATCTCATTTTTGTATTCCTGAAGAAACGCCCACTTGTCAAACATACATTCTATCAATTCTCGCTTTCGAGAAACCGCCGAACAGCTCTAAAAAGCATACAAGAACATAGTCTATCGTACCGTTATTGGCTGCACGAACAGGACATAAGGCTTAAACTCGATAAATTAAAGTACTTGTAGAGAACAGTGAAACACTACACAACTGATTTCAATGAACAACTTACAAAAACGATTTCCTTCATGCAATAGCGAAAGTAGCTTCTTCATTTTGCAAGGTTACTCATGCACTTCTCGCAACGTGCAAATATTGCAGGGTTGTTTTTGCCAACTTCTTATCCCATGTGATATTCGGTTTCACCACAAATTTACGCTCGAATAAGTTCTACAAGCAGAGCTGCCGTTGGGTGGTTTCAAAGAGGCAATTTTGATCTGATTTTGCGGGTTTTAGGACACAAAGGAAGTCTGCACAAGAAAACTCGAGATGACGGAAGCCTTCGGTTCTACTGGTGTGTCTGAGTTTTCGAATTCTGTTCGTGCCGTCTCTTTTTACTTGTGTTTTCTAAACAGAAATGAAATTTTCGTTGATTTTGAAACCTTACTTCGAAAACACTTTTAGTTTTATGACACAAAAACTAACAATAACGAATTCCAAAGATATTTCAAAATTGTGAAGCTGGAATCCTAGGATGTTACTCAGCTCCCTTATCTGACCTTTAATCGATGATGAGTTGTTGATTTTAAGTACTTTCACCAGACGATCGTATCTGGTGTCGTATATGGTCTTAAGTGATTGTTTCTCGCCGTATCTATGTCTGTATCAGGCAGGGCTCTTCAAAAAACATGCATTACACTGGTTGGGTAAGCTTATCACCCAGACAATAATCATCATCATCATCATCATCATCATCATCTCCAAGTCGTATTCATTTGAATTGGTAAATAGCGAAGAGTTTAATGTGGTTCTAATTTGGAGTCCCCGGACGAAATCCCAATTTGGGCGGGACCGTCCGCTTGAAATGAAACCTACTCAGATGTTCTCTCCTGTGGTGCAGTTTGCCGTGCTACCTTCCTTGGTTCTATCGTTAAGTCGTGGATGACTCCTTGAGTTCGACCATCCAAATAAAAGCTACTGGGCAACACCTTTCAGCACCCGGCGTTTTGTAGGCTGTAAAATATGGTTTCTAATTCAGCTCTCAGGTGGTCAAATGAATTATACTAAGAGGTACTCTCAAGGAGTTCATTTGAGTCTGGATAAATTCGATCGTCACCTCATATCACTTAAATTACAGCTACCACCCAGAATTGTTCTGTCTTTACGGCGGTAAATGAAATCGTTTAAAGTGACAGCCGGTTTGTGAATGATAGACCAACTGACCGGTTCAATTTCTCAAGCGATACTTTTTTTCGACAATTTTGACATTTGGTGTCATCGAGAAATCAATCTTAAAGTGACCTTTAGGGCAGAGATGGGTGTACGTTGTCTTTTCCTTCCTTTGCAATGATCTGAGCCCATCACGTTCTGCTGCCCACAGTTTTCGCCTTAATTCCGTATAATTCAAATAGCACCCTGATGTAATTTCCCATGTTTTTTTTTTACATGTCAACTCTCGAATTTACTGAGTTCTCGCCTGCAACTCGCAGAATGTTTCTGTGCATGTCTATGTCTAATGTCATAATTGTTCTCTGCTCTCCTCTGCCCTGCGCATTTCTCTATTGTATTTGAAATGTATTTCTTAAGAATAATAGTTTGACTGTATTTTACCACATTCCTCTAAACGTAAATAAGGTTGTTGCTAAAGAAAACAAGAATGTGTAAAAACTGCCGAGTTATGTCCATCCGTGACGATTGTGTTCCGTTTGTGTACTCGTGTTTTACGTACATCCGCGACAAGATCAGTGCGAATCTGCCATTATTCTCTGCATATTTTAATTTTCCTGGCAATCACTGATTCAAAACAAGTTTATTCTTACTACAGAAATACCGAGATCTCGTCAGTAAAACTTTCAAAGGATGAAACGGATAAAGCTAATAACAAGATATAGAAGGTTTGAAGTATATTTAGTTCAGAAATATGCAACGTTGGGCCAGCAATTTCTTTCACAAAGCCTGAGACATTGGGAGGATTGATCACGTCTTGCATTGTTTACTCTCAAGATACTGTCCAAAACTGAGCCAAACCACGACAATGACATTTTAATACCCCACCGTGTCTCGCCTCAGGGGGGCACTATTATAAGTCCATTACATTATCAATATAACAAGATGTTATGATTATTGCAGCAGTTCCAGGCTGGCCACACCAACGAGCTTAGTTTCAGGAAGCTTCGATAAACCAACTGTCTCCTCATTAAACGAACACAACTGCGCTGGCAAACACTCTATTGTAGCTTGCCGCGGCAATTTCAGCAAGTCATTCGAACGTCGTACGGAAACTGAGGTCCTGGGCTGAATTCGCGTTTTCTTCGTTATCCCATGCTAACTGAGATTTGACGAATATTAAATCGCATTTAACCAATTGACCGAAATTGATCAAGCCTATTCTGTGATACCCCACATCAAAGTTCAGAGCAAATGTATGTCCATATAACAAAATGCTGAAGTACTGGCCATTCCTTACAAAAGTTACCACGCTGAGATTTGCAGACTTAGAACAAAGCCAGGTCGGACCGCATATTTGCGTTGGGCGACGACGGAAGTCGACCATGGCACTGGCTGTATTCACAGCCTGCTTACAATTCCGCGCAAAAGGTCTTACCTGTGCTATAACTGTTCCAAGGTAATCGACACAGATATGGTATCTTCCGTCATACGACTTCAATATAATTTGACCTGGAGAACCTACTGATTCTAGCTTGATCTTAACTGCAAAACAAAGGGTAATATCGTTATAAGTGAGCATGGCGAATCTGTATGTGCTTAAGCGTACAACAAATGTACTGTCACGCTTAAGTCTGCTTCTTTAGGGCAAACATTACGAATGTAACTTATGAGTCTTTCGAAAGGAAAAAAGCAGAAAAGGAAGAGCGAGGGAGAACTCACAATTGGCAATTGTTTCCATGCCTGTTGTAAAGGTACGTTTGCATGCGTAAGACTACATTTAGCTACAGCTTGCGTGGCATTACACTACTTATACAAGTACACAATACTGGTCAGGATGCTCAAGTGTACATGGAAAAGAGCTATACTCTGGATCAATCTATGCTTTTTGTACAAGTACCTCCAGGTGGAACAACGTGAAGTTTGTCAGTTCCACTGGAGGTCTTCGGTTAAAACTGAAAACCCTGGAACTTGAGCGCTCGCCGGGCTGATAGATTTGAGAAAACATCAAATCCACGTCGGCAATGTCACAGCCATTCTTGAACTTTCAAATCGCCGCGGAATTCACACGAATAGTTTACACAGACGATTGAAGTTAACGCACCGCATAGCATTCACCGCGCAAGTAGATACCGACCTGTGTAAACTGGGCTTTGTAGCTCCAGGGCCGGAGTCCGCGGCAAGCAAACAAATTTAAACTACGCATTGTCCTCCTTTACCGTGAACTTAAAAGAAAACAATGCTTTGCAGGGTAGCTCGTTGTTTCTGGACGCCCCGAATTCCAGCTGATGGAGTTTTAACACAAGAAAGAAAAACGAATCCAGAGAAAGCTGGCCTGCACTCACCGTTTGGGTCGTGTTTGTCCCCAGATCCATCGACTGTGCCGTTTTTTATTCGCACAAACTTAGCGCTGTTCTTTGAGTACAATCTCTTGAACCTATGAATACCAACAATGCGATTGTTTTCTTTGTTTTCTAAATGGCTGGGGTTAATTCCACTGTTCTCCAGCGCCTGAGTGTCCTGTAAAGACAAGACACGTATTACACGTTAATATAATTACTAAACTGACCCGCCACGAAGAAACAAAAAATAGAGGTGCCTCGCCTCGCAGGGCTTTGATCGCGGTTTTGGGTAACCTGAACGACAATTTACGCAGGATATAGGGCTTTGCTTTCTAGTCGTTTAGCAATTGCCGCCTTCGCAAAATACAAAGGAGTAATGTAAACATGACGTGGCCTCGCGAACCGCGCGCGCGGCGGCAACTCAGTGAATTAGCGTGGGTGTGTAAGTGAACGCGCGAGCACCTTGCTTCAATTAACAGTGACATGCCAAGAAAAACAAGTGTTTTCCTTAATATCTGTATAGTCAGATGATACATACACCCCGGATTCGAGAGCCATTGTGCAGAGATGATTAGCGCCCTAGGAAATTAATCCCGCTCAAGGATAACTGACGAATTCCTTGCGAACAAATTTGTCACTTGGCATAATTAGCCTATCCGAGTGGTCTTTTTATGGAGTTATTTCCTTTAAGCGTGCAAAATCAGACCTTCAAAAAAATGAGATTTTTAGTTTTCTAAGTCTGAAAAACAAATTGCACCACAAGAATGTTTCGCCCATCAGAATTATTTTCAAAGGGCAATCTGTGAGATTCTTATGTGGAGACTCAAACTATGAACTACTTCTAAGCGACTCGAATTGTGGTCATAGGGTTAAGAGAGCCGTAACATAACTTTGCATATTAGACAGTTGTTTGATATTGCTTGAATGACGTAAATTCTTTGAGGCAAATCAACATGAATGACACTTTGCCAGGATTTCGAAAAATAGTCTTATACAAAGAAAAACAAAAAAGTTCCGACAACATTTAAGCACCAACCAAAGACTTACTGAAAGTATGACAGATTAATGGCTTGAACAATTTATGCCAAAAAATGAAACTTATCTAGTGACAACTCACTCGGAGACGTAGCGTTGTTTAGTTTTACAGAACCTTTACAATATACAAGCGAAGGTGAGCAACTTTAAAATAAAGTACACAAAAAATGTATGAGAACTTACCCCGGAAAAGGTAGACGATTTTCTCGTTGGCAATGCAAGGCAACTGCGGATAAAAGAAAGAAAACGATTTCAATTTCCGGAAGTTGAATTTTGGAGGCCTCGATCGACCTCATAAATAAATAGAGGAGAATTTTCATTTGTACATGCATGGCAAAAAAAAATTGTAAAGTACTCACGTTGACAGGCATAGAAGATAAATAATCCATATTTCATCGGCCATCTTGATGTCTCTCACTTTGTATTGCTGCAAGTGACTTTATAAATGCTAGAATGAATCCAGCCGCTGGCTGTTGACCTTAACTGATGCGATGTGATGTGATAAAGCTTCTCGGCTATCAGGTCCCAGCCCTTTTATATGCCTCTGTTTACCGCTGCGCGCGCGCGAATCTCTTGAGTGCCGTGATAGACATTGACAAGTGGAATTCCTTGTATTCCGTTAAGCCGCCGGGGATTTTGTCAGTTTACGAACGATCAGCAATTTCTCTCGGATACGATACAAAACTCGCCGGAAAATAGCCGAGAATCTCACGTAATAGAAACGACAAACTTAAACAGATCATCGTCACCGGATATAGCGCCCAGCCTCCGCGTCCAAATCGAGGGAGTCTTGCCTTTCGCATTTCAGTCAAGCGAGGAAAGAGTGGGAGCCGAAAGACAAACCTACAGCACATACCAGTCGTTGTACCAAAGCGCGCAGTTCTGATAACGTAATTGCTTCAATAGTCTTACACAAGAGTGCGCAATTAAGAGATATAAAGAAACTCTAACGCAAAATGTCTAAATAGCCCTTTGTATTGATATCAACCGTGCCTTCTTCGAGCAGCTTTCAATAATTTTCCGGTTTGATGACTTGTCTTGAGGCAAACTTGACGCAAAAGGAACGTATGTCATGGTTATTTCGTATCCAAACTAAGATCAGGAAGGACTTCTGTCGCCATTTAAACAACTATTTACACATTAGGTTTGACCTCTCAATGCACAAGTCGCCAAAGCTATTGCCTTAAAAGGGCTGTCACGAAAATACCTGTTTTCTTCTTCAAAAACATGGTGTTGTATGCTTATTCATCTTGACAAACAGTTTATTGTTTTCGCTGACCCGTTAATTCCTAAAGGAAAAATTTGTACATACGTAAAATGGACTGCCCAGGCTACCTTAGGGGCAATTTTATATAATTCCACCTCGCAAATTACAGCAATCTGCGAGCAGATATTTTTAAAAGAAAGAGATATCCGAGTTTAAAAAGGATTACACCAAATAGCTAGACAATGAAATGTTCAATGAAATCGCAACACCTATGATAAGTCTCAAGTAACGAAGTGAGGCGGAAACATACATTATTTGCGTCAATTCTAGATGGTCATGGAAATTATGCCACCCTCAAGCCAAGTCAAACAACTTTCTTGAAGCCGTTGAAATTACTGCTTAAACAATGCCTTGGATGAATGGTCTGACAATAAAAAGCTGGACCCTTCCTTTAGGATAGGCGTAACCCAAGAGTTATTTTGCACCGTCACCAGAGAAAAAATAGTATGGAAAAAAAACCCAAATGGAAGAGTTTTTGGAAACAGCATTTAAGTGGAGTTTTAGCCGTAAATGGCTACAGCAGCTTCACTCTGAAAGCTCTAAAAAGGAACTTATGACAAAAATGTCCCTTTTTAAAGTAACTTCGTAATAATAGCAGAAAAATATTAGTTTAAAATGAACTTTATTTGCGTCTGTCATCAGACGCAGGAGGGGTTTTCCCGGAGATTGAGTACACATCACGCAGTGCTAATATTTTGCGGCTTAAAATACAACATGGTGTAAAAATCCAAACAATAAATGACGCATAACGTACACTTTATTTTACACCGTCTTTTCTTTCTCTTGACTTCATCAAGTGTTCTTCATGTCCAATAATTTTCAGTGTTTTCGATGCGATACTGCAATGATATGGTTCCAACAGGCAATTCGCTTTGTCTGAATTGAGGTTAAATGACACGCGGAAAATCGCTGAAAACACTTGTGTTTAAGACCTCACGGAATTTCTGGCGGTGGCTTTGCAGTCGAATTGAACGCAGAAGAACTGCGCATTTTTAGCAGTGCAAGAATGCCAGTATTTGGTCCTAGAAATGCAGTTAGGAACCGCACAATAGCAAACTTAATTGGAAATCAATGTTACAAATTTAAGGAAATAAATAAATATATTACCTCATTAGATAAAAAGCTGTTCATTAAAATATTGGTAGTTGCTGACGTTTAGAGATATTTCTTGATATTCGCTTGCGGTGCATGTGGTTAAGTGCTAAATATCGCTATTACAGACTATTAATAACTCTCGGAAATTAGTCAAGTGTGGAATTTAATCATTAACGATTCAAATCAAGGCAAGTTTAAGACAATCCCTTTCACCGTCATTCTGTTGCGTTCTCGTGCAATATGGAGAAATATTACTCAACGATGCAGGTTCAGATAGTCGCAAAACGTGTATCCCTGACGC
>BLFK01001130.1:1369557-1399557 GCA_014634185.1 Astreopora myriophthalma
CACATCACGCAGTGCTAATATTTTGCGGCTTAAAATACAACATGGTGTAAAAATCCAAACAATAAATGACGCATAACGTACACTTTATTTTACACCGTCTTTTCTTTCTCTTGACTTGATCAAGTGTTCTTCATGTCCAATAATTTTCAGTGTTTTCGACGCGATACTGCAATGATATGGTTCCAACAGGCAATTCGCTTTGTCTGAATTGAGGTTAAATGACACGCGGAAAATCGCTGAAAACACTTGTGTTTAAGACCTCACGGAATTTCTGGCGGTGGCTTTGCAGCCGAATTGAACGCAGAAGAACTGCGCATTTTTAGCAGTGCAAGAATGCCAGTATTTGGTCCTAGAAATGCAGTTAGGAACCGCACAATAGCAAACTTAATTGGAAATCAATGTTACAAATTTAAGGAAATAAATAAATATATTACCTCATTAGATAAAAAGCTGTTCATTAAAATATTGGTAGTTGCTGACGTTTAGAGATATTTCTTGATATTCGCTTGCGGTGCATGTTGTTAAGTGCTAAATATCGCTATTACAGACTATTAATAACTCTCGGAAATTAGTCAAGTGTGGAATTTAATCATTAACGATTCAAATCAAGGCAAGTTTAAGACAATCCCTTTCACCGTCATTCTGTTGCGTTCTCGTGCAATATGGAGAAATATTACTCAACGATGCTGCTTCAGATAGTCGCAAAACGTGTATCCCTGACGCATGATGAAACATGTGTTGCTAGAAGTGCAACCACGTCGACAAAACCCAATCATGTACTGTGTCAGTTTAAACAATTAACATCGTTGAGTTACACACAAGAAAGCACTAACTTCACAATGATGAATTAGTGGTACAAAAGGCCTCGCTGTTAACAGCTAATCGCACCAATCAAACGTACGGAAATTAGTCATACTACAGTTACATACATCAACTGTCATTAAAAGATATAACATTGACACGAGTCAAAAGTTTAATTCCGGATAGACGAGAATAGCTCGAGAAGATGAGCGAGCCTCGAGCTGACCGCGAGTTTACTTTAAAACATGTGTTCCATTAATTTGATTGGTAGAACGCTGCATATAAAGGTTAGGCAACACGGTGCCTGAATTCTCTCCCAGCCCCGAAAAGTACCGTTGACTTGACTGAGAAGTAAGAGAGCCTCAACCCCTGGCGTAATTCACCAAAATCTGTGCCAAGCTGGAGTCGGATATTCTGTTAAGAAGGAGACAGTTTGGCTGAAAAAACAACGTCTCAGTGACACCACCGATCTGTTTACTCGGCTGCGGCCGGAACTGTTCAGAGAGGTTTTACACGCGTGTATAAATAGCAACGTTCTTGTGGCGAATCACTGGCGCGGGAAAAGGAAATACTAGGGATGTCGAGGTTAAATAAATTCACAGGTTACCAATGGTTCTAAGAAGAAGAACAATGCCGGCAAAAAGACAAAAATATATACAGGGCTAGCACAAACGGGTAGATCTATGACGGTGAAATGAAAGTCTGTCAACGTGACTTTCAAACAACACGTAGTTAACGTTTATTTTCCCTTTTGTACATACACTGTTGAATGCACTTTGTCAATCCAAGAACGTTCACTTTTTCTGCCAAATCCATAAGACTTACATCACACAGTCAATGATTGATCGCGAAGATCCCAAAAAACCGAATGCCACGCTTCACAAAATAATGTCGGAGACCGTGGCAGCGGGACAAAATAAAACTCTTTACGTTGGTTTAAGAAAAAAATGACATTCACTAACATTTGGATTTCGAACGTGGTTTATTTTAAGGGAATTCAAAACACGAGCAGACCCTTGATCTCGCTATAAACCTTTAAGACTCAGTGGTGCTTAGTCATGAAAACAATGCACTAATTCTGAAGGCCAGAAAAAGGCTCATAAAAAAGGAGCAGGGAAACCAACAGCTGTTTAGTATGATTGCTAGACCTGTAGCTTTTCTAAGATGGTAAGTTGATTTCTCAGATAGTGATTGCTTTATTTGTTTGTCTTAAACAAAGTTTAAAACTAAAATTTTCCGGCTTTGGTTACCACTACGCTTTAAGGGCAAACCTCTTAAGGCACAATATTTCAAGAAATTGGGCAAGAAAGGTTCGGCATTCTTTAGAGTCAACTGTGTTAGCTGTCTCACATCTCACGAATGATATTTCATTCTCTATAATTCGGAAGAAACAATACTGACCGTTTCACTTAAATGCAATATTTGTGCGAGGCCTCTCTGACTAAGGAATCTCAGAGGACCGTGTAATCAGTAACGGCTATAATAATCAATTTACACTATTAACGTGAGAAGCTTTTTCATTCTACAGCTTTGAAGCAATCTCTTCAAACAAGCTGAAGCAGCGTTTTTGTTTAGTTTCAAGTCACAATTGATGATCGTAGCGATCTTTTCCGATGTGCGAATTCTTTCCCCCTTTGCTCGTCTCCTGAAACTCAGCTTTTCTAGTGAACAATTAAAAATTTGAGATTTTCTGTAGTTTCGTTTCGTTGTCAAAAAATCTAAAATTGATCACTTTTATACTGGCCAAAGGATTACATCACTTTTAGCAATAGTTACGTTCTGTGGTGTCAGGTGAACGTTCCTGACTATTTTCCTCGTTTTTCTTGGCCACACCTAATTACGCACGATGTCTCCAGATTTGTACAATCTTTCGAAATCATGGGTAAAAAATATTGACGCCGCTGACGTGGCTTCAAAATGGAAGTGATTCCTTCCTCATTCGTGGTCAAATTACGTAGACGCGCTCTGTTGTTCGGAATGCAGCTCATGCAATCGAATTCTTGAGCCCTATACATAAGCCATCGCACTTGACGGATTACAACAACAAATCCACAACCGTTTGGTGCAAAAAGTAATAGCTAGCATGCACTGACACAGCACAAATCAGAGACAGGAGTTTGAATCTTTGCATATCAAAGATTCGAAGCTACTTTGTACGGTATATACTGAATCAACAGTGCCACAATTACATTCTTTTCTCCCAAAGCCTCTTTTCAAGTGACCGCATAGTTTGAACAACTGCGGTGACTAGGAGCTCAGTTGAATCATCGAGGAAAGGTCTTCAAGTCGCCTAATGAAGCTGAACGCAGATTACGCCCGATCGGTTAACTCAGTTGGCAGAGCACTGGAGTCCCGTGCAGGAGGTCGCGGGTTCAGAAAAAAACCCGGCCAGACCAACCACTCAGGGTCTTTAAATAACTGAGGAGAAAGCGCTGCCTTTGTAATGACATCTGCAAATGGTTAGGCTTTCTAGTCATCTCGGACGATAAACCGTAGGTCCCGTCTCACAGCACCTGTGTGGGACGTTAAAGATCCCACACAGTGTTCGAAAAAGAGTATGCATGGCGTGATGTTCCCGGTGTGGTGGTCTGTTACTCTTTCTGTACTGGCCACAAATATAATTACTTCTTGTTATTTCTATAAGAATTGTAACGGCTTATAAAACGCTTTGAGTCCCTGTTCTCACTGAATCCAAGCGCTATATAAATACGATACCTCACATTATCATTATCATTATTACTGTTATCATTATTATTATTACGCCTATGAGAGCCATTGCAGTCAAAAATTTGAAGAACCTTGGCACCCCAAAAACGTATCATGTAGCTTTTGTGTAAAATGTTCACATATCAGGCTTTCGTTCAAAAATTATCGATCTTAAGAACTTCGTTTACATTAAGGGATTGGTAAAAGAAGATAGGGGTACCGTGCTTCGCCACGCGCGATAGTACACAATGCAAAACAACACTTGAGAACCAAAAAAAAAAGAAAAAAATGCAGAAGAATACCAATAACAACCAGTGATGCCAACTTGAAGATATGCCAAAGGATCGCTGACAAAACATCTTGGATTTAGAGTGGAATAGAGCGTCAACCCTAATTCTAATCACTGACAGTCCATCAAACGTATCACTTTCGTAAACTTCGTTGGCAGTTTGATGAGTACGTTGACTACATAAACCTCGCAAGGAAAAAAGCCCAGGTGTGCCTCTACGCTACTAAGAGGAAGGGCATTCGGTTGTATGAAAACATATTGCACGGTGAACGAAAAAACGGTGAGCTGCGACCAGCTGATCAGCGACGTCAAAACAAGCGGATCATATGCCGTAATCTGGCTGTTACGGTGCCAAAGTTGAAGATACATCTTCAAGGAGAAGACAAGAGTCCTCTTTGGTAGGATTGCTTATGGATTTAGCCCAGTAACTACTCTGACTTTTAGAGCGACTTTCAAATAACTGTCGAAAGTAATTACGCGGTTGCTATTGCTACGCTTTGTGATTGGCTTAAAAATCTCGCGCCAGTTTATCAACCAATGAGAAGGAAAACCCAAACCAATCGCACCTTGTACGCGTGATTTTTCCTGCGCGACTTTGAGCAAGTGACATGTAATTGCTACAAATTCTGATTGGTTCATCGCCCTGTTTGCTCCTGTTGTGTGGGGCTGGTCGCAGTAATTACTTCGGTTTTTGGACAGTCAATTGAAAACCGCTCTAAAGGATTAAGCTTCAAAAGCTTGTTTTTCATATTTGCCATTGTGAAACATTAGCAATTGAATAAGGCAAACGTAAGTATTTGGAAGAAATTTGTTTGTTTATCTCTGGATGTCTGTACAATTGTAGTTTTAAAAACGTTTCTTTCACTGATGGTCAGAGCCCTCCGGTCCTATGGAAATCAATCAACAGGTGTCCCCGACTTCTCGTCGGTTCGATTAAGCAATTAAGTGCGTCTTATGGCAAGCCTTGATAACTACAGGGGATAATTTCGTCATTTTTGAATTGTTTGTCCTGACAAAGCTCTTGTACCTAAGCTGATGAATTCACTTACAACCGACAAAAAGAGGATTAAAACCACGACCTTCTGCTTCAAGTCAGCAACGCCCTATACTCCGCTGCAAATGATGTAACCGTAACTGAATCGAAGACTGGGATTTTGTTCGATGCCTCGTATCATATGACTGTCGTTAGATGATTCAGATTGTATTGATCACTATTAGAACCTAACAGACCAATTTCGATATTTTAAACAATGAAAACAGTGAACTTGACTTCAAGGCTCCCCATGACTTCGAGGCTCCACATGACTTCGAGGCTCCGGGGAATAAAGTAAGGATTTGTATGAATTTTTCCTCGGGGCCTCGAGATGATGCGTTTTGTCTAAGAGTGAATTTTAATGTGTCGAAATTGGCCTATTGAACTTATTGACTCTACTTGTAATGGTATGCTATCACAATTTCTCTTATGTCTTAAGTCCCTGAGTCACGTCTATTTAAGTTGTATTCGTGTACTTTAAGAACTATAAAAAGCTAGTAAGGCACTATGTTTATCGCAATTGACACAGGAAAACTGAAAGCAATTAGCGTATGGACTGTTGCCATAACATTGAATTAATCGTGTTTAGGATTTAAATATCAGTTGTTGAAAGCTCTCATCAAGTAATACAATCGAGAAAATTGGTTTACACTTGCCAAGCTTGTTCCCAATGTTTTGAATATTTCCAAAGTATAACAAAAGTCACGTGCGGTGAGATAGTTGCAATTAACCGCCGTAAAAGTAATTTCCACAGAAGTGACAAAAGGTACTACGTCCGTCACCAGCGCTTCGTCAGCCTGAATCGATGACAATGAATACTCGTCCCTACAATTTCAGACCGATAAGTTTAAAAGAAAACCTCGCTGAAACATAAAACTTGCGGCTAAAATAGTTGCGGATTAGCTAAACGTTGGATTAGTACAGCAAAACATTTTGAGAACGTAAAAAACAAAAAAAAAGTCTAGTCGCGAGAGGGGAGAAGGTGATAAACAACACGCGTGCTTCCACGAGGAAACGCTCGGTACGATCTACGGTACATAAGCGACCCTCGAAAAGTGCTATGAAGACCACCAGTTACTTAAAAGCAAAAGCAAAGGACTAGCCCTTCAATTATTTCAGAGAAAACTCTCAGCTTTCTAGTTGTCAACGTATTCAGTCGAAGAGTTCATAAAAATACATGAAGCGAACGAATTTCATCCCCTTATCACCGAACTTTGGCCTTGCGCTTTCGTTCAGAGCAAAGGAGACCTGGAGAGCCAGACGGGCGTGTTCTGCACTTGAAAAAAAGACAAGAAAAGAGAAAAAGAAAGAAAAAAAAAGAAACCGCAAAAGACAAGCAATATTTTGACTGAGTGATTTAAGCCCTGACATGCAACCGGCAAATGCAAATCGTACACTTCTCGAATAAGTCTGCTTGGTCAAGAAAATAACTACCAAATCACACGTAATTTTTGTGCGATAACTGAACAGACAAAATCGCGTATCGTGCCGGCACCACTGTATACAAAACTTAGGAACTTCATTATTTTCACAGACAACTCCACGGCACGGAAATCGCATTACGAACAGTCTATAATGGTCCTCCCGTTTCAGTCACGTCCATAAGTCATTCACAAAGAACGTGACTAATATTTGGCCATATTCACCTCAGGTGATACGATATTATTCATCATAAGTAGTTATTTGTCTGTAAACAACTTCATGTGAAACTTTGACAAAGCCGGATATTTAGCATTCTTTCGTTAGAAAAATTTTTCTTCTAAAAAATTCCCAGGGGCTCCGCCGGAAAGAGCAGTAAGTGATGCTTGATTCCTAAAATGTTGAAACTGAAGCCGGGGCTTAAGTAGGTTAAACAGAATGTAGCACTTGTTCACATGGCTTAAAATGACCTTCCACTTCACGTTACGTGAAGTCAAAAATGGTTAAAATTTAAAGTGAAACTTGAAAAAAGAACGATTCAGAAGAGTGTTCGCTTCCTCAACAATGCTCATAAGGATATCGACTAGACTAACCATGCAATTCGCTGAAAATTTCCATTTTCCCCCAGAGTATTTAATCGACCTACGCATTGATCACAATAACTTAAAGTTAGCTGTTTAAAATCGGTGCTTAATCGGTGTTTAGACTAGCTTCCTACGAAGACATTCTTTTGGCTGGTCGCGTGCGAAAGATTGCGCCGGTGACGAGCTAAAAGAATGTCTCCAAAGGAGGCTATGCTTGGACCTACTGTAGATCAGCGCTAAGCTCAGAAACGGTGTTTATTATTTAACTGGAGTTCTATTGTGTCACTTTCAGTTTCTGTCCAGTTCAAACGGTGCGCTTGTCCCATAAAGATATAGGGATACTACCTCATTTAATTCAGTGTCAGGAGATGTCGAAGGTCCTTTATGAACAACAGGACCTGAGGACTACAAAAGACTGGCTAAGGCTTACAAACATCGCCGTGGTTTAAAGAGGTCTGAGGTGCATTCTCTATCGATGAAAAAGATTAAACGTGGAGTTCTCAACGAAGGAATTTCCAAAAAGTTTCATTACTGCCCCAAAGAACAAATGACACCAGCACAGTCACATCTCCAAGATCACTAACTCGCTGCCTTCATCACCTCTTATCACAATGTTATGAAACAAACCACTCTGTCACTAGACCTGCAATGCTCCCAGAAGGGGCAAAAAAAATCGTTCTCCATTACCAGCAATATGGCATTAAAATAACACCGTTTTTACCACAAAGATGGCTTTTTCCCATTATAGTTTCGAAATTATGTCGTTACTATTGCAAAGTGGTAAGTGTTTGGACCTCAGCCAATGTTTTTCTATTACGGCGCTCAATATTTCAATCGATGCTGGTCTCACGTAGCAATAAATAACAACATCTTAATATATCCACCTGTCATATATTTATAGAAGGGGTTTATTCCGAGACACATTAATAAAATACGGATAATTTAATGAAATTAAAAATATGAACACATCATTGAACTGCCCTCATGAAAGGCTGCATGCTTTCGCACCTAATTTGAACGAGTGCACAAAAAAAATCAGTGGGTCGTATTTTCTTGCCAAATAACGTACAAAATGCCTAAAGCTTTACCTCTAAAATTTCAAGTTAAGTACGGCTTTCCCGTCTAGCGTTAAAACAGCTTTATTGCTTTAGTTTCGTCAAACCGTGATGGCTTCAAATGAAGGCGGTCAGTGATGCATGACTGACAAAAGGACAACGAACAATATAGCACTTGGGGTGCATTCTGTACGGCCTATCGTTTCTTCCTATTCGGGCTCAGGGATACACGAATAAGTGGAATATGGTTTTTCCAAAAGAACGGGTATTACGAAAACAGAATCGTTTTGGTGCGGGTAGACTGAAAACCAGTGCTCAGGATAGTCTGGACCCGAGTTAAGTTTGACATAAAACGCGTATTCGGAGCATTCCCAGTAAGGGGCTCTTCATATGAGCCCGTTTGACCAGGCCGGCCAGGTTACCGAGGTTACCACTAAATGCTTTGTAAAAATTTAGATGTGTTCGTATGAGAAGGCGGGCTGGCCCGGATGCCGAGATCTCGGTAACCGGGTCATATGAAGAGGCCTTCAGACCGTGATCTCGGTAACCAGGATGAAAATTTTGCCGTATGAACACTTCATCCCGGTTATCGAGATGAAAATAATCAATGAATATTCGCGATAGAATGGTCAGTATTTTAATTTAAGTTCTAATTTCTTCTATTTTTACGTTCGCAATGACTTCTTTTTACAGTTAAAGTTGAAATAAAAGGATGATTAGGTTTTTAGAACCAATGAAATCGAAAAATTGAAATTCTTGCCAGGCTTGTTTGTTAGATTTCACCCTCGATGGGTCGCGTCACCAATTTTCATCTCGGTAACCGGGCTGAAATTTCCCATATCAACAGAAGATAAAATTCACCCCGGTAACTGAGCAAGGCCGGTTACCTGGATCATATGAAGAGGCCCTAAGTCGTATTCTCTTCATTCCGTTCATTCTGCTGTCGGGGGAAGAACAAAGTGAATACTACTCCGTTCATGTGGAAAACGGAATAGGTCCTAGAAGAACACGATTACTCCGGAATAGCTTCAAAAGAATTGGAACTCGGTCTTAAAACTACGGCCTTACAGAAAGCATACACGAGGCTGCACCTGTTCCTTGTTCAGAATCGACAGCGAGTCTGCATGCGTTCTTAAAATTTTGACGCCGTCTTTCCACAGAGTCCTTGCTATGCTTGACCCTTTAAAATTTCCCTTAAGAGTGGTCTTTGTTGTTGTTGTTGTTATTATTATTATTATTATTATTATTATTATTATTATTATTATTATTATTATTAACACCCTTTTCTAAGTGCAACGAAGTTCTGTATTTTCAAATAAAGGTATGTTAAAGGTTTGTTCAACTTATCGGACCACATTTTGCTGTGTTCTGTCACAAACTCCAAATAAGGACAAAATACTTTTTTTTTTTTAAATGTTTCTAATATTGCCCATTTTTTCCCCTTTTGCGCTCTTAGTCATATTTAAGGAATTTATTAAACTTTGATAGCAATCACAGCACCCACACTATATGATTTTGACCATAATAACTCCGGCAGAAAGATGCAGTCATCCATGCAATAAAAAAAATTGGTCTTTTCGTTTGCTTTCGTTCAAGTGCACACGAAAAGGCAGCAAAAACGCCTTCCACGCCCTTGCTCTCTACAGTATACTCTTTTCATCCACGTGGACAGTGAGAAAACCCAAACTTTTAAATGGACGCTTGAACCATTAAACTCGATTTATTACCAATCAATTTGCTAAATTTTAAGCCAGGTACATTTCTGGAGGTCATGAAAGCAAATAAAAGCGACTAAAGCGTACTTTAATGAGGAACCATTTCTGCCGTTTTCTCTTCAATCTGCGAGATGCTCAGTTCGACTGATTCGAAAAAATGTTCGACCACGGTTCAATAAAAAGGCATTAGGCGTTGGTTGAATCACAGTAGTTAAAAGTTAAGAACTTTGAGCGGTTTGGCTTTTGAGGATAAAAGAATTTACTTGGATACAAATACAAACCACAAACATTCGTACGATACGTGCAAGCTGGCAGTATTGGCCAGTGTAGTAACCGGGTCAATTCATCGCTCGAAACGGTATTTCGTAATCGGACAAAAAGATCTAGTTGGCAGGAAATTGCTAGAATACGAAGGGAATACGAAATCGTCCTTATGGAAGCATAAACGTATTGAAAAGACGCTGCTGAGACAAAAAGCACGGGGCACGAAAGTGAATAATGCTTGTTTGCGACACGTGGAGGTGGCGGAATATTTGAAGTAGATTGGTCTTCGTCACTCACGCTATTAGTTCAACAAATAGTTGCTCCATAATTAACTAAGCAGACAGATTTATTTGTTTTTCTTTTCTAAGTAAATTTGATAAATATGTCGTACTCGAGGAGACAAAACCGCCGCTAATTATTCTCACGCCGAGTTTGTTGTAGTTACCGGCGAAATGCCGTGACTCACCTTTGTCGCGGTCTTTTGTCGCACAATATTGCGTCAATTTTTCCGCCGGAATTGGCCAAGATGTCCTTTTGCGGCTTTCACCGAAACTTTCCTGTCTTGTAAGGTGAGAAGATAATAAAATCCCACAAATGACTCCTGCGGCAAAAATGGAGACAGAAACGTCAACGGCTTTTTATTTGTGCATTTGTGTATCTTTCTATCAAATGCGCCTCTGTTGTCTGAGCGCTTCAGTTACGTTAGCGGAAGATTAACCAAGGCGAGTGAGTTTTCTGCCACCTCGTGCGCTGGCATGCTGGCCACGTGCCTTTTAAAATGGAGCTTTGTTGTCTACACGGTCAATACGCTGTCAAGAGAATTTAAAAACACCAAATGGCTGGAGCACAAGAGAAATTAAAGAATTCCCTCCTTACACAATTAGAGTGTTTCCTAAAAACATTCCCCTGCTGAAACATTTCAACTGTTTTAGCCCTGCACAAACGGCTGTGCCTTTCCTTCTTTTTTACTAATGGTATGTCTGGGCATGTTGACACGATCAAATTGAGCTAATTATTCGTCTTATTATTGTCTCTCTTTTTTTTTTTGTCTAATTGTGACCTTGACGTACTTTTCACAGACGGTACGATACTGAATTGGGATCTAAAATATTTATTTCTGTTACTCTTCGGGCAAAACACCTTTTATACAAGATCGATTCAAACAACTCCAGTTGCTGACAAGGAAGGGCGTTCACAACTGAGTCCTATTTCTAGTTTCCTTAGTTTCTTCTAGTCCTAGTTCTAGTTAATATTGGTGCCAGAAGGACATGTTCCATGCTTTTGTCCGACAGAACAAGCAATTGCCAAGCTTCTAAAATGTCCGACTAGCACTCTGAACGCCTGATATATCTTCAAGAGCTTCCCATATATGGCAAACCCCCTTTTTTAGTTTAATTTACATAACAGAAGTAACCATTACAAAAATAAACATATTCTAGTTTTCTAGTTCTAGTTTTCAAATGTTTGCTTAATTTAGTTCCTAAATATCTTAGTAAATACTTTATTAGGAATAATAGTATCCATCTCCCTGCGCCAAAATTAAGTCTGAGCAAAAGCTCCTTTAGATATTCTGAACATTTTTGTTCCATTCTCTTCCTCGTGATAGCAAGGACACCATTTGGTTATCAAAATTTGAGACGTTCCTGCTTAGCTAGGCATTTATTGTTGGTTTCCATCGATTATGAAATGACATTAATTATGTTGTATTTGTATGTACTTTAATACTATTATTATTTGTATGTAATACAGGTCCCCTCTGGAGGCCAGCTTTTAGCTGAATGGGCCACCCTGTTTACATAAGGGTTCTATTCCATTCCAAGTAAGATTTATCCGGCTACGATGAGATTCAATACATAATATTCAATATATAATATTCAATATATAATAGTCAATATATAATATTCAATATATAATAGTCAATATATAATAGTCAATTTTCAATTCAGAGCGTAATTGCTAAACCTAAACATCAGTAATATATTTATGGCTTTTAAAATAGATTTAATTGGTAGGATAAAATTCTTTATAAAATAATTAGGATAGTACGCGCGCTCTCATTGGTCAATAGCTGTGTTTAGATTAGAGTATCTAAACACGGTTGTGACATCACCCGAATTTTGATTGGTTATGCGCTGTCAGACGCCTGTTTTGATTGGCTGGTAGCAAATATGAGTGTGTATCAAGAAAATCTGTCTCAACAAAGAAGTAAAACACAGCATTTTCCATAATTTGCCGAATTATTTCTAAGAAATATAAAAGCAATAGAGGACTCGGGGAGCTGGGAGACTTCTAGACAGAAATGCAAACCCTCCACTGCCTCTCGGGTTTGCATAACTGTCTCGAATTCTCCCAACCCCCCTCGTGTTTAGATGACGTTGTATAAACACGACAAAAGTTACGTCTGCTTCAAAAGTTTAACTGTTGAGAAAACGAGACTAAATTCACAAACGACTTTGAGAAACAGACTAATTTAGTCTGTTTAAAAGGTATTAATTTGCAGCTAGTTTACTTTACAAATTACACAAAAGCACTGAATTACGTATTTTTCAAACGGTATTACAATTGAGGGCACAGTCTTACAGTCATTGCACTACAAACCGAAGTCTTGGTGCATTTAAGTTAATTACCGGCCAGACAACTGTTACACTTTCTTGTATACCACTGGTGAGAATCATACAACGCGGCAACTCTTCAACTTAAACCTCAGTCAAATCGAACGTGTCATGAAGAGGACACGAATTAAGAGTCGTGTTCACAAGCAAAATGCAAACAAACTGCGCAGAGAACTAGCGGAGTCAGTGGTATGTATATTCGAAAACCAGATTTAAAAGCTTTTAAGAACGTTCAACCTCACCTCTTTCACCAAAATGTTTCGCGTTCAGTTACTAGTGGCTCTTCGTAGATTATACTTTGCCTCTACCGTCCTCACCATTGAGCAAGATCCCTAATAGATCAGTATTAGTAGAAATCCACTCGCATACTATCACGAATCCTGTAACCTGATTGGCTCGCTACTCACTATCTATTGAGTGATAGACAGTGAGTAGCAAAAAACGCCGGCGTTTTGAGCAAAGACAAAACAATGGCGGCTTCTTCAAATCTCAATATCAATAAAAATTGGAATGAATTCGAAGGTAGTATGTGAGTGAATTTCTTTTAAAACAATTAGATCACTAGTTCTCGTTTTCTGATTCAAATAGTGACTCTATTGATTCATAAAAAAGCTCGAACGCTTAGTCTAATTGTTAAATAGTTACTAACGATTAGTTTTGAAACAAGCTGAATGAAAAGTCGATCCTTCTGTTTTAAAAATCAGTACACGATGTGAACTCGACCATTGACTACGACAGGTACAGGTACGTCTTGAGAAATCCCGCACGTAGCCGTTTTCGTGCGGAGGGAAAAGATCTGGGCACTAGATAGAGGAGTCCCCGGAGGCCACGCGCGAGTCAACCACGTGATTATCCACTCAATTTAGAGTGATTAGCCTTTTGATTATGCGCAATTAATTGACGAATTTAGCTGCGCGTAATGATAATTTCAGTGAGGTATATTTCATTAAACAGAACTGATTTAATTATGATGGTAGCTTCTGATTCAACGTTATTTGACTCGATTTAGTGAGAAATACGATGTTCGGGCTTTATAATTCAAGTTAACTAATAATTCCTCAAAAATCGTTCTCCTCTTTGACCTTGACCGTGGAATGAACGCGATTGTTCTCGAAAAGACCAAAAACACTCAGTCATTCTGAGCCAATCGGAAAAAGAGGCTTGTCAACAAGTATTTTTATTCTTAAGCATGTAAGAACTTGCTTTGTTCTTATGTCAAGTGTTGATATGGAATTGTCAGCCTAAAACGTCACTCGTGGGAAGATTCTAGTCTTACGTCTCCCCCCTCAAAACAGTCACTCATACTTCTTTTCGGAGCCAATTTACTATCTGATTGAAAACTTAATGCCATCGTTACTTTTCCTCAAATAACACTTGACTTATGTTCACCAAGTACTTATTCCCTGTTCCAGTACCTGACTCAGTGCAAGAGTTAAAGGCGCATACGAAAGTTACTTTGAATTTATGTGACAAACAAGCACTAAACAAAAAGAGCTTTCTGAAGCTTTCCATTTAATACGTAACACTGATCACTCAACCTTTTCACTCGGAAGTTAAAATAGACTCTTCAAAGCAACAACAGTGAGAGCGCAGACCACAGGCAACTACTACTCAATAGTTGATTTATGGCACTTGACGCACACACTTAGGCCCGCCCGCCTGAAGATGGAAAAGTCTGCAGTGATGATTTGATTAGAAACATAGGCTCAGGGCCCAGAGGCCTAAGAGCTGTGAAACGGTTCATTGGTAGCGAGTGACCCATATACTCAGAAAAGGCAACCACATCCTGGAAAATGGTCCGCAGTAAATTATTTACATTTCAATCTGCAAATATGAGGACTTAGATAACTACAGTTGTTCAATCCTGCCTGATAAACAGCACTGCAGAAACGTACTGCGCAACTGCGTTCACTTCAAATATTCGTGCTTTAATACTACACAGTCCACAATTAGGAACATCCGTCGTACCGTGAACCACAGTATCCCAATTATATGAAGTATCCATAATTATAAAAAGGCTATCCTAATTATATAAGTAATATGTTTAGTGTAAAAAATTGTGCCTATAATCTTCGCGGAACTGGTAGCAGACTTAATCAACTGGCCCTTAATACTGCCCTCAAGCATGAATCCTCTTCTTATACTGCATGCAGACTCTGGAACAATTTACCTTCTTATGTTAGGGAGGCCTCTGTGCTAAAGAATTTTATTAGCAAGCTCAATGGACTTAAGTTGGGCCTGGAAGTGTGTCACTGCAATGTATGTGTTAGTTAGATCGTTTAAGTTGTAAATAGAATAGCTATCTAACTCCGGTTTTTAAGTTTTATCTAATCTACCTAATTAGCTAATATACAATTTTTATTATGCACGTTCATTTTTGTAACGAGCCTTCTTAGGCTCACCGATGTCACGTGTTGAAATAAAGATTGTATTGTATTGTTGTATTGTAGTAAAGTACTCTTGGATATGTTTACTTTTAATCACTTACTTACAACTTAATTTGCATGATGCATGATGTCGACAGACAAAAACTAAATCCTCACATAAAACTGACCTCCCTAAAGCTGGAGGTAAAAAATATAAACTCTATATTAAAATACTATTGTGGTGATTATATGAATAGTCAAGTATATTCTATTATATATGTTATATATATATCCACGTCAGACGCTATGACATGAATTTCGAAAATCCACGTCAATACGCTATTATACACGTTTAGTATCTTTATGACCAAGAACTGATTTATCACTGATTAGTCCAATGACATATGAATAGTGACGCTTGACATCAACTTAAACGCAGCGATGTCAAGGGGCGAGATTCGAAAGCTACAACAGAACACAAAGCTGAAATCTCTGAAAAATACACAGCACTAAACAAATAAGGAAATAAATAATCAAATAACTTCTGTAACAGCTTCCATTGGCCAGACCAAGACACGAGGGTTTAAGAGCCATCGCTAACACTCACGTGTTTTCATTCTGGCATACGTACAACACGTTTTTTTTTTGTTTGTTTTCAAACGCAAACGACTCAAACCAATGAAAAACAACAATTTCTAGTGCCTTCAGCTGATATTGTTGTGGCACTGTATTTAAAAAAAACTCGGTCCTCAATCAATTTTGTTGCGAACGCATGATTGATAAATATCTACCTTCAAACATTAAGTGTTGAAAATCTCTTTTGTCAGTGTAATTGCGCATGAATTGAAAGGCCTAATCAGATAAAAGATTTTCATTTGATGAATGCATACGAATGTAAAAGGCTTATGGCGGGCTCTGATATTGGGTTATTGTGACTGACGGGGTGTAGTGGAAACACGATGGAATGATTACTAAAGGAGTCTGACAAGATTGCAAGATAACAATGTAATATTGAGTGCCTCTTGATAGTTCAAACAAAACACAATGCGTGATGCAACCCACATAACACTTAAGTCGTCGATAGAACTAGAAACGTTGCATAACTGACTCAATGGGGTGTTCACAATTTCTTGAGTACTTACTTGCGTACTTTCGTGGAAAACCAAGGATAGAACCTCGGAAAGGGGAAAAGGAGTAATCGTGAAGCGAGACGTCATTAAACACTCATCGCATCAATGCCCCTTCCACCTGCAATCCACGCACGATCCGTCTCGCGAGTCGCGCACGAGCTGTCGTATGACGGATGTTGCCAGAACTACACCCACTTGGGCCGATAACAATAAATGTCACTCACCGAGGCAAAAACTAAATCTTTACTCATTGCGACTTGGCAGAAACGTCGTACATTAGCCAGCTGGATAGTGTACTTAATGTCCAAATTAATGGGACATTCATTGAGCAAGTGAAACACGTCATAAAGTCCTTCGCGTCATGATTGATAGTTGCATGTCCTGGGAGCACCACATACACGCCATCTGTTCTATCATTAGTAGTAGGCTGTCTCTTCTCCGTCGTGTCAAACCTTACCTAAACTTTGACTCTGCTTTCAGGCTGTTCTATAAATTTTTTGTCAATCGAGCTACCTCATATATTGTTCTGCTTCCTGGGGGCCGGGAATTCAGTTTGCTTTCATCAACTACTGTTGCGACTCCTTCGCCTTCAGAAACGTGATGAGCGTATACTTCTCCGGCGAGAAATTTACGCGCAGCACGTTTCTGAACGCGAGATATACACTTTTGCTCCAGTCAATTGAAACCCCGGCCCCCCGACCCCCGGGACTTAGCGGGGAATTTAACATTTACCACGTGTTAAAAAAACGGCTTATTACCCCGCCCCCGGGGCCAAGACTTCTGTTAAAAGACCCGCATAGCGGGAACATCCGAACAAAGTGAAGAAACTCAACTCAAATCTAGATCGTTGGTCTATTCGTTGTAAATGTACTTTACTCCGTATAAACTTTGATCAACTTAAACTTAATTATAAAAATATGTAATTATCTTGTCCTTCAAAGGTATTCTCATCATGATTCAATCACTTAAAACTTAAACAACTGAGTAGATAGGCAACTTCCCCTAAAACTATGAATAGTCAGCATACCAAAAATTATAGACAAAATCCAACTGAAAATTAATTCAATTTACGTGTTCAATTCACGAGTTTGCTCACAGAGCACTTTGATCTTTCTTAGTTTGAACACCGTTCATTCCAATTCAGCAAACTGGATTATTCACGAAAATATTTAGAAACCGTAAACTAGCAGTTTTAACTGACGTTTCCGATCTGCGCACTTTTTCTTTGGGATTGGAGTTTTAACTCCGCGACTAGATCTCTACGCTCTTGTCGAAAGCGTTCGACGCCGTATATCACAATCTTTTATTGTCTAAACTTGCAGCGGTCATGGCTGTTAATTGGTTCAAATCGTACCTCTTCAGCAAGAAACAAAGAACTGCGATAGCCAATTCTTTGTCATCAACCAACTAACGGGGTTACACAATGATACGACGAACGAAGGAACAGAAATAAAATGCGAACTTGATATGTTGTCAAAAACTATCACTGCTAACTGGAATATTAACTACTTGTGGTCCTCCCAACGGAGAGACCCTAATTACGACTTATTCTTCTGCTCTTTCTTCTTTTCAACAATAGATCTATCACGGATTGGAAGTAATCTTGATTTGAAGGCACATATTAATTTACTCGCACGTGGCATATTGGTACACAAGGGCAGTTGCGTATGCGCATACTAAATACCTAAAGAAAAATATGCAGAAGCGGTAGCGGTACCTCTGGACATTTAAGCCGGAGCGGTGTACCATGACGAGTCTCCCCGAGATTTCGGCCCGCGGATCGCTTATACTTGCCACTTTCTGATACCTATCCCCGATAGGCAGTGAGGGAGAGAAATGTCGGCCCCTAGACCATACGTGACAGATCCCTTACGTACTCGCAGCTCAACTCCTTCTGCTTTATACCATGATTTGGAGCGATATATATTTGCGACTATAGTTGTCATGTCTTCCATATGGTAAGGCTATTTTTTGGTACTAATTTGCAAGACTCGGAGTTGGCGCATGCGCATTTGCTAAGCATGACAAAACAGCAAAAGGAACCACGCATTTTCCGGTAAAACTTTAAAACGCTCTCGCTTTTTCAGACATATTTTGTTTTGTTTTATTGTTTGAATTCCGCGCGAACAAACGAGGACAATAATTTCACGTATACAATGACATTAACGTGTCTGGTTGGACAGGGGATGGACAAAAGTACTAACACGTTATTCAGAAAGAGCAATAGCTCCTAATGAACTAGTGTTAAAAGTTAGAAAATGTTTGGTGCCTTCAGGGACTCTCCCGGACATTGGTTGGTTACAACTGTTTCTTTTTTAGCTGTTATATTCCCATAAGCATCTGTTCAAAAAGGTTGTTGTGAAAGAACAGCAACATGTAAAATCGCTATGGAGATGTAGAACGTCCACATTTCGTTTCGTTTTGTTTTCCTTTAGTTGAGTTTATTCCGGTGTTAAAAATGCAGTTTAGTCGATTGAGAATGAAGAATGTTTAGACCTAACAGAGAATCCAGCTGTCCGTAAAGTACATACTTTATACGAATCAGTTATTTGAAACCAAAGGAACTACGTATAACGCAATGCTTCACCTAAAGAGGTACTAATAAAAGTACAATTTTCAAAACTCCAGTTGAAGATCAGTGAATAAAACGTTCATGCTTGCGTAATCACAAACTCGTGCACACTATATGTCAACTATATGTCAACACCGGATCACCAGAGTGTCCGTAATAAAGAGGTTAAGTTTATATGACTTCGCTCTCTGGAGCCGAGATTTAGTGTCCGTTGTCCTTATTAGAGAGGGTCCGTATTATAGAGGTTTTTTTTAGAAAACGGGTGAGACTTTTTTCGGGACAAAGGGGAATGTCCGTTATAGAGAGGTGTTCGTAAGGAGAGGTTTGTCTGTACCTTCTCCATCAAAAATATTCTCATTATGATTCTGTTACAACTTTAACAAAGTGGGTAGGCAACTTTCCCTCTAAATGTGAATGCACTCCTTTAAAAATATCATCATTACGATTCAATCTGTTAAAATACACTCCTTCAAAAATATTTCCATTACGATTAAATCTGTTAAAACCTATTAAAACAAAGTGGCTAGGCAACTTTCCCTAACAAAATGTCTTTCAATTGGTGTTGTTCTGAACTAAAGCTGACTTGGCACCAAAGCTACCTCCATGCAATAACCTATAGTTTGCAGAGAATAGGTGGTTACTATCTTGGTTACTATGATCTTTATCTACACACATATGAAAACAGAGGTGAATTTCACTCATTTCAGTCCTGAGATGGCAGATTTACCGTATTAGATTGTTTCAACAGATTGAAGGCTTTGCTGTTTAGTCCTCCATGTTAAGTCCCCGCTGTCGCCCCCGCTTTAGGTGATCGCGTGCTGTTAAATCACCGCCCCACGGTCCCGGTTTCAATGGCATTTTGTTAAATCCGCCGCCCACCGGGGCCAACGCGCCGTTAAAAGTGCGTTAAATCCCGGCTAATCCCCGCTATGTCCCGGGGGTCGGGGGGCCGGGGTTTCAATTGACTGATGCATTAATGTATGGTCCCGAGAGAAACAGTTAGTTTTGTTTTCCCGAGAGTCCTAATGTTTCCCGAGACGAAGTCAAGGGAAACATCAGGACTTCGAGGGAAAACAAAACTAACTAGTTTCCCGAGGGAACATAGAGTAAGTGCTTTGTTATATATTTAGACTTTCACTCAACATAACGAACACTGTATTCGGCGCGAGGGCAACAACTGCGCAATTGTATCCCAGTCGGGATACATTTGAATTTGATCAGCGGTACGTGACCAAGAATCAACCGATCACAGTGCTCGTTTTGTTGAGTAAAAGTCTAGGTATATAACAATTCTCTTTACAATCAAGGAGAAAAACCCCTTCAAAAGAATAACTAGTTTCTTCTCACTGGGTTCTTTGTGTTGATGCGCTAATTCCTTGTAAACACATGTCTAATAGTTCATCAGCATATAATAAAAGTGCCATAAAATCCACAGCTCTTATTCGTGCATTTTTTCTTCTCATTACTTATACAATAAAAGCCAACATAAGAATTTCAGTGGAGCTTCCAATGGAGTGTGATCGAAGCTGTATATCAAGTGTATTACTGCTGTAGCTGGCTGGTCACTGCCGCGATACCGTATGTTCTCACACAATAGTCCACTGTAGATTGACTATCACAGGTCCATTAGTATTGTTATCACTCGGAGTTAAATACTTCAATCAACAATAGGAGAGCTTACATTTTCAAAAGATCCTAATTTCACATAATTTGGGAGGCGCATTTTAACATAAATCACTTTTTGCTTTAACTCTTAATGCCGAAATTCAAAATGAAAATGTTATCATTCCAAGCGTATGGAATCTTTTGGTTTCACGTTTGGTTTTTAATATGGTTGCATTTTGTTGGAGTGATTTTCGTAACTGGCTGCAAGTGTTACCGGGATAATAGAATGGAGAGAGGGAAACGTTTGTTAACAGTTGAAGGACAAATCCTCACAAAACTTGGCTTGGCGAAACCTCCAAAGCGCGACGAAATGATTTCTAATGTCACTCGAGACGTGATGCAAACGTACAAGAGCGCGGTGAAGGAAAAAGATCAACTGGTTCTGCCGTCTCCCTGCCGCTCCCAATTGAAGACAGACGAGGAATTTTCTGCCAAGAGAATTAAGAGGTTCTCGCTGGAAGAGCAGTTCGCCAGAACTGTGATAACGAGTAAGTACCACACTCCAATGAGGAAGACGTGGGAGTTTATAAAGTGAAACTCTGGTGCTTTCGGTCGTCGGTGGGGAGCGAATTAAATTCGCTTTGGCAAGGAGATTACGCTCGAAACGTCAGCTTTTGACACAGCAAGAGCCGGTTCCTTTAGTGCCTTAGGGCCCCTTATGTAACGTAATGTAATGTAATTTGTCTACCCACGAGTTCCAAAAGGCACTCATTCAGAAGTCTCCGTACCTTGCAGATCGAATTGGAGTTTGGAGATGATGCTTTTTGAGGAGAGGGAAGAGTATCAGGATAAGAGTACTCGACACACAAGAAGAGAACAAACGAATTATTCTTTTGAAGGGCTCTTTCCCCCTGACTGTAGAGAGAATTATTTCGCCTTCAGAACGGAAGAGTACTCGACACACAGGGCAAGAAAAAAAAATTGACATCCACTTGCCCAGTGTGCCAATACATTTCAGTTTTTAGTTGCCCTCACTAAAATATTACTTTCCCAATAGGCGGCGCGAAATATTCAAGCATTATCAACTACATCATTTACTTGGTACTGTCTATAGTCAGTGATAGACCATAACAAAATGAGCTTTTTCACACATCATCCAATATGGCGGCCAATATGGAGAACGGAGGACAAAACGCAAGCAAAGTCTGCTTGGATTCTAACTCACTGTTTTGCTCATCTTGCAGTCTTAAGTTTTCTAATTGTTTTTTAGTGGAATTATCACTAACAAGTCCGCTGAGGCTAATTTCACTTGCCCAGGCACCGAGCCACCACACTTCCATTTGCACTTGCCCAAGAGCAAAATTTGCTTGCCCCGGGCAACCCAACAACAACCTCAATCCACATACAACGACGAGGCCAGGAACTGGACCCGGGCCACACTGGCTGGCTACCGCGCAGCTGTTTGCAACCTCTAATTTCATTGGATCCGGTTAGGACGCAGCTCTATTGTTTTTAGGGTTAGGGTTCATTATTTATGTTGTTTGTTTGAATGCTTCTATTGTTTTCTGAGTCAATCGCGTGGGCTGTTGAAATAGCTGCGTCCTGACCTGCACACTGGTCGAAGACGAGTGCTCTCATCACAAAGCTAACTGTGCTCCCCGGTCTTAAAAAGGAATAATGTCCCTCGTCGATGGCTCCTTTATCTAATCAACTAAATTATCTTATAGGTTCCAAGGGAATCAGTGATGTGTACTCAATGAAATTGAATATCAACAAGCTGCTAGCACGAGACAGTGCCCGAGTGTCCTTGGCAGAACTGCGTCTTTACCAAACACCGAACCGCGACAGACAGCCACAGAACAATGTGCGAATTGACGTCTGTGAAAACAGCAAAGAATCTAACAACAGCACTAAGTACGGCTGCGACAGTGTGATCGATTCAAAATGGAGTCTCTCCAGCGAAGAGAAGTGGATTTCATTAGACGTTACATCTGCTGTACAGGTTTGGTTAAACGATCCCGAAAGAAACAAGGGTTTGAAGGTAACAGTAACAAGCCCTGCAGCTGCAGCGAAGGACTACGGTGTTTCTCCAATTTATGTCGGTGGACCACGGGCAACAAAAGTGGAAGTAGACTTGGACCCGTTGCCAAACATTTTGGCGTGGTTCGTTTCTCGCGAACCGGTTCATTCCAAAAGTGGGCGTAAATTTAGACGGTCCCTCGACTGGAAAAACCGCACGAAGCAAAGTCGAGACCCCGATGCTGTCTTCGGTCCCTGTACGTTGACTTTCAAAAAGACCTGGGATGGAAATGGATCCACGCTCCGAAAGGCTACTACGCCAATTACTGCGCGGGGCGGTGTCCATTATTGTGGGGAAGTGCAAGGCAGAATCATCACACATCCACGATGACTTTGTACAACAAAGTCAATCTTGACGCCAGAGAGAGCCCATGCTGCGCACCCAAGGCGTATGAACCACTAATGATTCTCTATTCCAAAGATGGACAAGCCGTAGTGGTTGAACTGTCTAATATGGCGGTCAGTGAATGCACATGCTTGTGATAAGCGTCTTTCAAAACTGACATTTCGCTGTGATATTCTTGAACGATCCACTGAGAGCTTCAATCTTGATTTAGCAGCGGTTTTGGCAAAAAACAGAAGTTAAGGAAGACAGAGAGGAGAGAGGGCAAGGGCGAGGGACCAGGGAAATGATTTTCAGCCAACCCCACAAACATAATGCACCCATAAAATGTAAGCCTGCGGTGGGAACCCGAGCATAAGTGGGGCATTTGACTTTTTAAAAATAATTTTCTTATCAAAACGCTAATGCTGGGGTCAAAAGGTCAATTTTACTGATAATGATAATGAAAAACAAAACTTTGAGCTTGCCCATCAAGCAGGGAACATGTGGTATTTAATGTGTATGATGTCAAACTGTGGTTTATGTAATAATTAGCCCACATTTTAGTATGTACATATAGAGTTATGATGCACACACTGGAAGTTTGAAGAGCACCAGAAAAGTGTGAGAGTTGCTCTAGACACAGCAGAGCAGAGACTTTCTAATTGTTGTCTGCAACTTGATCATAATTTGATATGTGCACAACTAAATACACGAAGCAGTTGTTTTATAACATGGCCTAGCTGTTGGTAAATTTAATTTCAAGTGCAGAATCACTGCAAAGAGAACTTTTTGATACACATCTCACAATGAAAGAAAAGTGAGGTTCAAGCAGGGTGCATTTTTAGCAAAGGAAGAAACAGCTGGAGTTTGCTTCCCTGATCAGCTTGCTCAACAAGATTACTGACGTGGGGTACTGAATTTATGCACCTGTCATCAGCCATCCCCTTGGCAGGGGGGGAGGACCCCAGCAAGGGAGGGAACTCTGTCAAGGTTCTTAATTTCACCCTCCCTGATAGGACACAGAGCAATCAAAGTTAAGAAATCCCCCTCCCTGAAGGGGAATCATACTGAATGGTGCAGTTAACTTGAGTACATACTGAACAGCACAGTAAACTTGAGTACAAAGTAACTCTACTAAGAGGACCCAGGTCAACTGTCTACAATGAATTTACACTTGAAAAATAATGATTGTAAGAAAGACTGTAATATCTGAAGTAGTGAATCCAAGGAATAACATAATGGCAATAGATTTACATAACAATGTGACCTTCCACGATCTACCAGTTTTTGCAACAGCAGCAAACCTCCCTCATTTCCTCTACCTCCCCGGTTAAATAATCCTCCAGACCCCCCTATATGTCCCCACAAAAAGTTGTATTTGCCAGGGGTCCCCACTCAGGGATGGTCACCGATAGGAGCATTAATTGTATGGATTTTCATGCTGTGTCATAAAAGCCCCTACACATCAAAACATGACGCGTTATATCAGTTTTTTTCAAAGTAGATTTGCAGAGTACTGACACCGCTGGGGAAAGGTCAAAGGTTGTCTATTCCAAACTAAGACTTTCGCTAGCGCATGGTCGCAACATTAAATAGTCTTTCGAAAAATAATTTGTGTCCAATTCCACTGGTCTCGCAGTTCACAAAGCTCACTTTTTGAACAACGCCCGGGGAACAACTACTTTTGATCTTTTTAATTCACGCAAGTCATAGAAAATACTTCTCATGGCACGTTGACAGTGTACGTGACAATTGTATAAATTTGCAAGATATAGCAACAAATGAATCGCAGCCCCTTCTAGAGAGTTTACCTTGTAATATTGCTACGATTAATTCAACTTTCACCGCGTAAATAAAGCTCGAGTTCAGTTTGCTCGTTTCCCCATGAAAGCGAAACAAAAGATTCTTATAATTTTCATGGTCCAAACAAAGGCTCGAGTGAATAGATAGGCAATTGATTACTACTTCAGAAGGTTCTTCCCGAATAAAAACCGCCCACTTCCTCGAACAATAGGATGTGAAAAAAATGTCAAGCATGCAAAGAAAATGCGAACAAGCGGCAATTGAGAGTCCGCGAGAACATGCGGTGTTTAAATACCAATTAACATGCAGGATTTCGTGTCAGAACGCTCGTGCCTGAGTCCAAAAGGGCCATTTACAGTAAGCCTAGGTAATATTATACTTGTTGTAAAAAAGCTTACCTTTAAATAGAGATTATATTTCGTGTTCGTGGATAATTTGTGGCAAAACATCATGATAGTTTCTCTTCTTTGTGATCGCATCAAATCCGCCAGGATCGCAAAATGGCCGACCGGAGGACGAACGCTCGCGAGGTGCCCCGTATGATACCTGCGTGCTGCGTGTGTTCCCGCGTTTTTTCATAAAAGTCCAGTGCACTCTCGATTGAGCTAACTGGTCGCGGTTTACCCCGGTAAACAAGCCACTAAAAGGGAAGCAATCTGTTTTCATCTTTTACTTGAACCCTGACAAACACACAATAATTGTAAAACAGCAGACGAAATTTCTTGAATCGAGCTAGGGTAATTCCAGAAGATACGCAGTCACAGTAGCGTTATTTGCACTAAAAAAGGGAGAACTGACGTTACCTGAAATACAGCTGCTATCCCTGGTCAAAATAGTCCACTTCTGGCCCTTTCTCTATCAAGCAAAGTTCCCGTAGCATTGCGTGGCCGAGAGAGGGCCACAACTGGACTAGTGGTCGACACTGAAGGGTAACTTATCTGCGCATGCGTTGCAAGCAAATTGCTTTCGTTCTTAAGAGAATAGCACCACAAGGATAGCAAGAGATTTGCGAAAACATATAAATAGCTTTCTCATATTTTCAAGAAAGCAGCGTAAGGATGAAGCGTTTTGCGTAGTGCACTCGGGTACGTACCCCGCCTAACCCCCCTTCCTGCAAGAACTACAGAACTACATAGAACTACAGGTGAAAGAAAAGTGTGTAAAATCAGTTTAAACAATCGATCATTTCAAAGCATGTGTATTGATAAAATCGAAAAGGTAGAATCGTTCTTAAAATATTATTCGTCGACATCCCCAGTGGACTCTCCTGGCGCTCTCCACCATGCCCCGCATTGCGCTCATTAAGTTTCAAGAGTTGCATTGCCCTAGGTACCACTATTTCGTGAAGCTACCCTGGTACAGAATGGTTTTGCTGTTAATATCTCGTAGCCTGATCACACATTTAATTCTCAATAATACTGTATTTTACCTGTCACCAATTAGTGCCGTTGGCGCTAGAACGAAGTATATGTATGAGGATGTAAACGCGATTTTATTGAAGCGTGGGCGGCCTGTAGGCAGTGTATGCAAAAGCAATCACTGACGACGTATTCAGTCATTAGATACAGTGAACAACAGGTGGCTAGATGAACAATGGTGAGATCAATGCAAGTGTGCCTCGTTTTTGAAAATCATCGAACAAAAATTCTGTCAAAGTTAAGTGGCTAGAACCTTTGTAATGTATGTTCAAAATCAGTGGAAGTTTCGGCCTCCTTCTTATAACTGTTATTTAACAATTATTCCCACGAGCGCGCGTTGGATATGAGATGGTAGTCATGGTAGATAACCAACGAGGCGCTGGCTATAATCATTTCATATCTCGCAACAAGCGTGAGTGGAAGAATTGTTTTATGAAAAACGCACTTAAGATAAAGAAAACTAAAATGAAATAAAAATAGAAAGCCATATTTTCAAAAACAACACGACACTTTTTAAAAACATGTTTCGACAGAAACTTCTGTCATCTTCAGTTACATCAGTACAAAGTACAGAGTTGAATATATAGTGTGAACCAAAATGCTAATTAGCTGTGAAAACAAAAGGAACCATGGCAATGTAAATTGTTACAGAGAAAGTTTTAAATTAACATGATAAAGTTGATGATTAAGTGTAGGTTTTTCCCATTGAATATGAATGGCTTCTTTTATCTTGAGTTGGAAGGTGGTGGAAGCGTGATCTAGGATGCTGAAACAGTCACTAGAGCATAAAGTGCGGCAATGTTCAGAATTTTGTAAATGCTTAAAAATGTGCGAGGTCCTATCACTGAAAATGTGCTCACGTACGCGCGTGGAAAAATGCCGGGTGGTTTCGCCGACATAGCAGGCACTACAGCCCGCACACAAAAACTTATATACCACACCCGCACGGAGTCCACGAGGGATAGGATCCTTAACACTAAACAAGTTACCGATTTTAAATGACGAGAAGACTAGCTTGATATCAATGTTATTACAATAGCGTTTAGCAAAGTGGCGAACCTTTTTCTGCGCGATAATAGAGAAAGGACCAATATAAGGTAATTTAAAGTAAAAGGTACGTGTAGTGTCTGAGACAGAAGCCGGGGGATTGCAGTCTTGGCGAGTAAGTGTGAGGTAGTGATTAATAGTGTTTTCAACCAGGTGAACTGGAAATAAATTCTTCTGAAGGATTTTGGTAAGTTTCGTGATGTCCTCGTGAAAACCCAACCAAGTGTTGTTGATCTTATAGGCTCTGTCAACAAGCGTGCGAATGAGACCCAGTTTGTAGGAACGTGATGTAAAACTAAAGTAATTGGTCAAAAGGCCCGTGAAAGTTTTCTTGCGGTAAACACTAGTGACAGGAAAATCAGTGTCATTGTTAATAAAAACATCTAAGAAAGGAATCTTGTGATCTATTTCCTTTTCCATGGTTCACCTGGTTGAAAACACTATTAATCACTACCTCACACTTACTCGCCAAGACTGCAATCCCCCGGCTTCTGTCTCAGACACTACACGTACCTTTTACTTTAAATTACCTTATATTGGTCCTTTCTCTATTATCGCGCAGAAAAAGGTTCGCCACTTTGCTAAACGCTATTGTAATAACATTGATATCAAGCTAGTCTTCTCATCATTTAAAATCGGTAACTTGTTTAGTGTTAAGGATCCTATCCCTCGTGGACTCCGTGCGGGTGTGGTATATAAGTTTTTGTGTGCGGGCTGTAGTGCCTGCTATGTCGGCGAAACCACCCGGCATTTTTCCACGCGCGTACGTGAGCACATTTTCAGTGATAGGACCTCGCACATTTTTAAGCATTTACAAAATTCTGAACATTGCCGCACTTTATGCTCTAGTGACTGTTTCAGCATCCTAGATCACGCTTCCACCACCTTCCAACTCAAGATAAAAGAAGCCATTCATATTCAATGGGAAAAACCTACACTTAATCATCAACTTTATCATGTTAATTTAAAACTTTCTCTGTAACAATTTACATTGCCATGGTTCCTTTTGTTTTCACAGCTAATTAGCATTTTGGTTCACACTATATATTCAACTCTGTACTTTGTACTGATGTAACTGAAGATGACAGAAGTTTCTGTCGAAACATGTTTTTAAAAAGTGTCGTGTTGTTTTTGAAAATATCGCTATGTCTGCTACTATCCAGACCTTTTGGCAATAGAAAGCCCCAAAAAATCACGCGTACGGTTACCATAGTTGTGGAGCATGGTATAATGGCTCATAACCCGTGATGGCTAAGCCAATGAAAACTCTCGAATTGCATTATCCAATGATACGGTGTTTAATAATTTTTGATTAACTGAACAAAATAATAGGACACAAGGTTAGAAAGGCAAAAGAAGACAAAGAATCCAAAAGAAGAAAAGAGTGCAAAGTGGAAGATAAAGTGTATGTACGTTATGCATAATGAATAATCGGACAAAACTTATATTTTAGGTTTTTAATCAGCCAACCACTTGAACATTTCTTTTTCAGTCACTAATCTACATGGATCAGCAAGTAAACGGGGAAACTACGGAGAGTTCTTAAAACTTCACTGGTCTGATTTTCATCTCAGCTCTCTTAGCGGAGTACTTATGTCCTTTCCACTGATACCAGTTGACACCATCAGCATTTGATGAGTGCGAGCCATGATGATACAGACCGTTCAGGTTGGAAACATGACAGGCGACGTACCACCAGGCTCCTTTATACTCCACAGCACAGTTAATGCCAGAGCTGTCATTATCCTGATCTTTGTTGGTAAAGGGAGAACCACGATGAGAAGAAAGAGAATCACCAGCAGTTCCTGAAAACAAAACACGAACAATGATCTGCGTTAGACAGATGCGCTTAGTTACATACAATGCTCTAAAAACAATCAAATCAGAGCTTGCAAAATCAAAACAGAATAATAGTAGAATGTAACCCACTTAGAGTATCTTTATTGACACTTTTAGGTGATCCGGTTTCCTTTCAGAAAAGTTTCCTACAACTCAAATGCTGAACAGCACAAACTGAAAATTCTCTCTCCAATTCCCACCGAATTCTCTCAATATTCAATCAAGTGTTCATTGCTTCAGCTTCTGTCAGTTTAGATCGCATTCGAATTTACTGAAAAAAAGTTATGCTTATAAAGAAACTAGTGAAGTACTAAAGAAAGAAATCTATAATTTCAAAACGTTAACAAACAGAAAAACAACAAAAAAAGAAAACTTACCTGAATAAGTTCCAAGACTCAGTTGGTACTTAGTCCTCTCGCTGGTAACTGCAAACATGTCGTACTCGGCGTAAGCAGTTTTGCCTGTCGTGTCTTCCAGATCTACTCGAAGTCTGTTCGTTGTTTTCGTCAAGCGGTTTATCTTGTCCAGTCCCAGCCAAAACTCGCCACTCAGGTTACCGAAGCCATTCTTGTAGTCAGCCCAGTCGCGGTAGAAATCAACGGAGCCGTCCAGTCTCTTCTGGAATACTGTCCACCCCCCACCGGCTGTTGTTTGGTCACAGAACACATCAAAGGCACCTGAACCATCAGGGTCGATTGTATAAACACCGCTGATTGTTTGACCGGATTTGTACAGCTCAGCACAGTTCTTGCCTATTGAGAAGAAGATGTCGAAGTTTACTATCGTTTAACTGTTTCAGTTTAATAGACCCTACACAAAAAGGAGAAATAAAGACGTCGAGCGTAAAACAAAAGATAACATGAGTTTCATATAGTCGTAGATGGACAAGGAATAAACTACTTACGATTTCCGTGGTTACTAATTCCAAACGTTTTGGAAAATAAGCAGAAATCAAGGTTCAGCATAGTTAGTTGTTGTCCTTCAGTAGCATATAGATAGTAATGATTTCAAGTTCGAGTGAGGCCTAACACTACTGTGAAGTTTTTATACCCAAATATCCCATCAGAGATCAACTCTGGTATTGGAATTGGGCCCACACAAGGACAGAGAAAAACTCTGACCAGGGTGGGATTTCAACCCACCACCTTCGGATTTAGATCACCGCTGCTCTACCGACTGAGCCACAAGGCCAGAACGGAAGCAGGCCGTGGGTATGTGAGATGTTATTGACAAGGACAAATTCGGCTCGGCCCAAGTCTAATTTAGAATAGTTAGTTGTTGTCCTCAAGGTTCAGCAAAAAGGTTCAAAAGAGGTTCCTCAAGGTTCAGCAAAAACAA